>JAYECN010163130.1:0-26626 GCA_035222435.1 Microcambeva ribeirae | reverse complement strand
GGTGTCCCTGCTGGAGCAGGGGGGTTGGACTAGATGATCTCTAGAGGTCCCTTCCAACCTTAACCATTCTGTGATTCAGTGATCTTAAAGCAATGGTGCTACCTACGATAAGGGGTGGCACTGGCGCTGCAGGGGAAGAGGAAGTGTCTTCTGTTAGCAGAGATACAAAGTTTGGAAACAGGCGGGTAGATGGATAGATGTAAAACAGAAAGAAATGATGCTTTCTCTTCAGTATGGAGTGCAATTCCTTTATTAAATCCATCCTGCTTAATCCCTCACAACCTTTAATTGTCTCTCTCCACCGGTATCCGACCCTCTCTTGGAGGGTCATACAGATATTCAACAGAGATCTGATGTTTGTCATAATTAAACAAGGAAAATAGTTCTTAGATTATTGAAACTATGGAGTTGACATTGCTGAAGTGCACAGTCAGCAGAGAAATTATACTGGGGGCAATTTTATCATAAGCCCCAATTCTGCCATTTTGTTGCATGAGTTAAGCATCCATATTTAGAGGATATAATGAAGATTGAATATAATAAGGAAGCTATAATAAAGATCTGATTGGAGAACAGGGAAAGCAATTCCCTATAAAGGAAATTTGTTAGCTCTTAAGATGTGCCATTTTTTTCAGAATAAAAAGAAAGGTGATGGTTATCTATTTATATTAGCATTTTGTTTGGCTCCCTCTCACTCTTATAGTCCCGAATATGCTTCACAGAGTTTCTCAGACTGCTGTTTCGAGGAAAAAAAAAAATCTTTTCCCAGATTACTTTTAACATTGTCTTTTATGAAAATGACTATATCTTTATGTTCTCATTCTTCCTCCCACCCTTTTACTGCATCTGAACCTTCAACAATAACCATTGACCTTTTGCAAATTTCAGCCAAATTGAATGGAGGGATAAAGGAAACCATCTCTGCTTGAGAAAAAGGTCACAGGAAGATTTCATACGCTCTTCAGCATGACAGAATCCATACAGAAGATAAATTCTATAGCTGTGGGAAAAGCTCCCACTGTCTTAGATACAAGTCAATGCCAGTCAATCATAAGACACTGGAAACCAAATTTCTTGGAGATCCATGCATTGTTTGATTTATTATATCTTATAGTTTTATCATGGGCCGTTAAGCATAAATTTTCACCACTTTTCTCTGGGTTAGTAGGAGCTATCTTCTGCAGTGGTATATCTCTGATTTTTACCTTCTTTCTGCTATGTTTTACATTCTGAAGTAGACAAACACATTTATTTAGCTTTCTCCACAAAAAGATTCTGGCCTAGTTTCCATCCGAAGAGAACAAGCAAAATTTTCAACTAGGCTTCACTAGAACAGGTCTTTTTATAGATTGATGACAGTCACCATAGCTAGGTGCCATTTGAGATTTTCTCAAAAATCTCACAAAAAAAAGTGGCAAAAGATGAAAAGCTTTTTTACCAACTTGGCAACAGAGTCAATGTGTGCTTTACAGAGTGCTTCACTGGGATAGCAGTAGTGATTCATCAGATAAGAATTAAGTACATAGCTGAGTACAGCTAAGTACATGATATTTCACACACTCTGAGTGAGACACTCTGTAAGAAAGAACCCATACAGAAATCCCATCAGGGTTTTGCAGATATAGGATGCCACAGATGTGAGACATTTGTTTTACTCAAACTTCATTCTGCTTGAGCACCCGAAGACAGTAGTGGCGGTCCATTTTCTCTTACAATGCCATATAGGAATAAAAGAACTACTACTATTGAAGGTAGAGAAAAGACAAATAATCTCAGGAGATACTTTTCCACCTCATAGCTCTTTTTCATCAAGTATAATATTCTTTTCTTTATTCTTCATTTTTCTTTTCTTATTTATTTCCATTATTCATCTATGGATATTGCTTCTTTTTAATGGGAGAATATGTGGAGTTCTGTGGTAGATCTACTGAGCTGTACCTATCTTTCATTTGTACACCAAAATGATTTATTACAAATCATAAGTACTGTGGCATAATGACATACAAAAAAGAACAGATAAAAAACTAATCTGTTTGGTACATATGAAAAATGAATAAATGTCCAAGTTATTCTGCTAATCCATATTTCTCTCAATTACATCACTACTTCCTTGCAAAAATCCATGCAAATTTAGAGTCAACTAGATCTAGCAACAACATAGGTACACATCAGTTCTGATGAGTTAAACAGTAGAAAAAATAATTCAGATTACAACAGCACTAAAATTTGTAACATATATGAAGCATAAAGAAAGTCCTTCCTAACACCATGTGCCAAAGAGTATCTGTCTGCTTCTCCCACTTAAAACTCTGCATGTAAAATATTTTGTTGATAAAAATGGTATATAAACCACCCTGTAAACAAAGCAATGACATTTATATTACCATACAAGTATTAACCTTTCAAGAGTTAAAACTCTAGCAGATCTTTTATCTTTTATTGCTGTGTGTTGCTTTCAACAGACTGAACAGTCGCTTTATGCTTAGGAGGTTGCTTTCCCAATTCCCAAGGCGGGAATATGGAAATGGAAAAAAACATAGTGAAGTAGATTCTTAAATGTAAGCTTGACATTTGTAGATACTGATAAACTGCACTGGTGAAGGTGGATAGCCACTTCCTCTCCTCCCCTGAGGTCTGTGACTGAAGTACAAGGAGAATATCTGGTACTTTAAGCAATATATCTTCCCTTGACTCAGAGTGAGTATTGGAAAAAAAGATTTTCTTTAAATGAATATATTTTAAAAATGTTTTTATACAATTTCAGAACTACTGCTTTTTTATTTTTTTTTTTTTTATTTCTCACAAAATACAGACCTCCTTCTCCTTCCTTAAATACTAATGAAGTCTTAAAAGTGAAAGCCAGAATGGACAAGTATAATCATGGGTCAGTTCTCTTGCTCGTTTTTTGCAGAAGCTGAATGGATATAAGCATAGCTTTTAGACTTACCTCAAAAAGATCATGTGCAGGTGTTTCTTGCTCATACCTATTTTGTACTATTTATTCTTACTGGTATAAAATTAATCTTTTTTTTTTATTATTTTTTTTTTCCAATCCTGAATTCATCCACATTCAACTTCCACATGTTTCTATGCCTTTGTCTGCAGGACTGAGCATCCTCACTATCCCAGCTCTTTTACTTGAATGAGCACCTGTATTTTGATTAAATCACCTTTTAACCTTGTTTGCAGATATGCTGAACTGATTGAACTCTTTAAGGTTCAAAATAATAAGACTCTTAAAACATTTATGTTCTTTCTTTGAATTATTGTCAATATTCCATTTTTGTCTGCATGTAGACACTGGAAGTGGACACATTCTTGCAGAGATCTATTTATTTCTCACACACTAATTCAAAACCCCTTCCCTGTTTTACCTTGACATTTTTCTTTAATCCATTCATGGACAATATTAGATCTTTTGCTCCAGTATGAGACTGAAGGATCATGTTAAGGCTGCTTCTGTGATGATTTCAAGTCTTTTTCTGAACCACTGCTTTCTGAGATAGTCCCATTCTGTAGCTATAGATCTAGCTCTTTGTCCCTTAGAGGAAACTACAGCTTACTGAAATGTATTAAAAGACATTTTGGTAGGTTATGACCATTTGCTTCAGAGTGACTCAGATGATTCAACCAACTACTTGACCTTCTCATTAGTTATTATTCCACCTCTAAATATATCTAGTAAAGGGTTCGTATGGACCTTTAATAAAATGTTACATGTGTGAAAACCTAGCAGAAACAACCCCACTTGTTGATCTCTCTTCATTAAAAAATACCCTGCCAGTCTGCTAGTAAGCCACCTTTAAAGCCATTTATTATGTGCTAAGTTAATCCTCTAGAAATTTTTAATCAAAACAGACTATGATATTAAAGCAAAGATTGCTCTCTTGGATAGAGCTTTTTCCCAGATGGACCTGCAATTTTTTCAAAAGAAAAAAACAGCAACAGCAACAATAAAATCTTATGAGACTGCATTGACTGTTTGCTCTATTTTAGCTGAAATGACTGCAAACTTTGCATCACATTTCTTAGGCCATTCAGCTGTCAGAACAAGAACTTAAAACTTAAGGGGAGGGAAAAAAAGGCCACTGGTGTTACAGGAACCAGGCTCGCTGACACACTGTAAATTAATTCACCTATGCAACAACATTTGAAATGGATTTATGAATGGATTACTAAGCAGGTTTGGGAAGAAAGGGTCAACACACCATTTACAGAAGACAACATGCCAGAGTGAGAGTCAAACCAACTGGACAGTTTGGGCAGTGTGTGAAATGCAAGCACCAGGGTTCTTTGGGACTATAGGCAGAATGTTTTCATAGATTCCTCACTGCTGAACTGTTGGTGACTGGCTGCTGAAACAAATACCCTATAGCAAACTGAAAGAAGATCGATCTAGTCTTAACAAAATACACACAAACACCCACAACCTCTTGGAGAGTTTCTGAATGCAGCAATGTGATGTGAGCACATTTAAATATTGTCAACACAGCTTTTCTCATGTACATGGCCCAAATGAAGCACATACTGTCTGACAATTATTTGGTGACTCAGCTAGAGGCACAGGGATCAAATACGTAAGTTCCAGATACTTGTTCTTGGTCTATTCAGGACATGAGTTTGGAGTATTATATGGCATAAAATGAAAAGGCAGAAGGATTTAACTCGCTTGAGTAATCCTATTTCCTAACATTCATTATCAGTAACTTCACAGCTGCTGTATGGCTTACTTATTAAAATAAAAATTAAGAAAAAAAATCTGTTGATGTCAGATTTATTCAGAGTGGCAAGACTTACCACCTGACATATCTAGGTAATTAGAGGGGGCTTTAGCGGAAGGTTAGAGCTTAAATATTATATAAGGTTTATTGCTTATCATGCTGAACTTAGAGTTAGCCAGAATAAGGAATTTTCCCAGTAATATTCTGAACTGACATTATGTAGATATGTTTGAATAGTTTCTTTCTTTAGAATCCTGTTTTTTTCTCCAAATCTTCCTTTATACCACCATTTCTGAAACTCCAAATCAGTGATTCATCCTTAACAAGAAAAACTCACAGACAAATGATTAAATAAAACTATGCTTCTTTTAGGGGAAGAAAACAACCAAGGGTAAAGTTCTGAACAGAGATCATATCAAGTACCTGCTTAATTATTGCTTATTTAGAGCTTCCATCACTAGTGATTTTTTTTCTTCCTTTATTCTGTTACTCCAATTTCTGAGAAAGACTGATTTTTTAAAAATCCATTTGAAAAAAAACCACTACTGGGTGCATGCCTGGTAACTCTTCTGGAAGGAAGAAGAAGGAAAGTCCATATTTGCCTGGAATATAGTTCCTTTTGGAGTACTGCTCTCTCTTCTGAACAGGATGCCCCCAAAGAATAGCCTTCAAGGTCTCTTGTTTGGCCCAGATCCAGTGGCAAAGAGGTACTTACACGAAGAGGTAGAGCCCAAAGGCTGCATTTGTGCCTCCCTCATCTTGATGCTTGCTGGAAATCACTTCAGTCCTACAGAGTAAAACAGAGCTACATCCAGATACTTGTAACTGCAAGAGCTATTCCAGTAGCAATATATATGCAAGCCAATTATATTCCTATTTCCAACCAATCTGTTGGCTGAGTGATATCAGAGGATGTTGCAAACTGGGGCCTCATGATCATTTATAATTGAGAATTGCAATGACTTTTGGTTAAAATGGTCAGGAAAGGAGACAATTAAAAATCATAAGTCTTCTTCATTCTACTACTTTCATTTAGGCAAACTGGTTCCAGTACTAGGGTACAAGTGGAGGAATATCAGCAGAAAGAGAACTAGAAAATGAACAGTGTGTTCTTCCATAAATGGCTATATAAAAAAAAAAAAAAAAAAAGGAGTGAATATTTGCAGGAAGAACAGCTATGAGAATACTAGAGATGAAAACTTCTGTAACCACAATCCCAAGCATGACTTTAATCAAAAACTTGTTTAGCCACAGGCCTTTGTCACTGCTCTTTGCATTAGCAGACCTGGGTGCAGAAGAGCACCCCTCACATCATGTGGGGACCAGGCTTACCTTCCATCCTCCTCTGCCAGAGAAATGCTGCTTTATTCTGTTCATACCGAAACATCTTCTTTAATGATGCCTTTCACAATAACAATTATACATGGCAAGAGCACCATCTCTGATTCATGAGTAAATCCAAACAAGTGATAATGTTTTTGTAATGAAAACATCTCTTTAATTTTGAATACCAGAATGTTTGTCCCCAGCAGCATTTAGACATTAAGTATCTATATGTAAATGAAGCTTACTACATTTTTTTTTTATTTCAGAAGCATCTGATATAACTGTAAAAAAGAAGAAAATTACAAAAGAAGGGAAATTATTTTTATTTTTCACAGAGATAACAGTATGAAAAGGAAGGACTGGATGTTATAGCAGAATTTCCCCCCATTTATAACTCCCCTATCATCTCGTCTGTTTCTGTACTAAAACTGTTTTGGTAGACAAAAAAAAAAAAAAAAAAAAAAAAAAAAAAGGCCATTATGAAAAATGGAATTAGGAATAATTTCAACAACCAGCTGTTTGGCTTAACTTGCTTGCCAGCTTTTGAGCCATTCCCTCTGATTTATCTGAGCATATTTAATTTGCCATGACTTGTGTCAGAAGAATGTATTGCAGTATACAACAGAACCCAGCAGTGTTGTGAGTGTTTTCGGACTGCATGTTTGTTCACTATTGACCCACAGCTCACAGTATTTGACAAGGACTGCCTGATTTATCTTAAAGTGTTCTTTATAAAGAAGGAATTTACTCTATTTGTTTTCAGAGTATTGTTGACTGTGGGTTTTGGCCAAAAAAAAAAGAATTTCTAGAGTTGGGACAGGGGAGTTAGAAAGACTGTAGGATGTTTTTCTTTATTTTTGGGATAGGCTTCAGAAATAGAAATTTCAAAATGTTCCCTTTATCCCAGACTATCTTACTGGTGGGAGCTAGGAGTGATACTTTTCAGAATAAATCTTCAGATCAGGTCAGTCAGGGCTTATTTCCAAATAGAAGTAAAAGTTAGTACCATATTTTACATGTAAATGCTCCTTGATCAGGTATTTCTCTGGTTAAAACAGAAATGTGCACCAGCTGCGATGGCATTAAACAAAACAAAACAAAACAGAAACAAAACAAAAAAACAAGACAGCAGTCACTGCTGAAGAGTGTTTTTTTTTTTTTTTTTTTTTAACTTAAGTTCTTTAGGACTTTTAGGACTCCATTTAATTCTTCCCATTTCCGTGAGGACTTCTAACTCAAAGACAAAAATATTGATATAGTTCCTAACATGAAATTATAAAAGATAAAACAAGATAAATCTGAGTGAGAAGGCAAACAGGAAAAGTTTTGCTAATAATTCCGCTTTCCATTCCCACACAACATCTCAGAAATCTATTATTGTGTCTTTATACTCCCACAAAAATTGCAAAAATATATATGTTCATACACACAGATATTTCATATATTCAAAGAAGATTTTCTCTGAACACAAATAAACTTTAAGGGAAAGAACTTTAAAAATCACTCAGAATATTGGTAAATATATTTGTTTAATTAGTAAAAAAGTTCAACTGTCAAATATAACTTATGTTTATTGCAGAGATGGTCTTACTGAAGAAATATGAACTTCAAATATTTATGTTGCAATTTGGGCTCTGTAATTCCTGGTTGAGACATCCAAATGTTACAATTGAGGAGGACAGCATGTATATTCTATTCCCGTTCTGTCTTCTAACACATAACTTCATTTGTTCTTTATGGATTGCTGTGACATTCATTAAAGCAAAAGAGCTACATCCCACTTTATGATGAACTGCGGTATAAGAGATAAGATAGTATTGAATTTGCTCCTGCAAATGAGGCAGAACGTTTTTCTATACCAATAGAGAGAACTTTGTAAAAGATGGTCTACTATATTCTTAACAGAGGAGTACATGATATTTGCTGTAAAACAGGGAATATCTCAGCACCTTGTCAATTAATGCATGTACTGGAATCCAATAGACTGCTAAATGGCAAGTATGACTTTCCAGTGTCTTTCCAGTAAAATTTCATACATTTATACTAAACTAAAGTAAGGAGTATATGTTCTACAGCATGTAAGCTTAAACAACATTACACTGGGAGATGTTATAATGACAGAAGAGCATGAAAGTGATCAAGAATATTCTGAAAACATGATCATAATTCAAACAGAAAGACTGACTTCAGGAAAAGCAAAAGCTGATACAAGGAGAAAAAAATCTAATGGGAAAGATTTTTCAGTAAGAATGAGAATGAGATACCTGGAAATCATTGCTGTCAGTAGTAGGAATGATTACATTAAATCAAACAGTTGTTTTTTACTGTAAAATGTCAAGAACAATAATAAAACCCACAATACAATGTTAAGTTCCATTAGCGGTAGCATTATGTTGCAGAAAAAAAGGTAATGATTCTTTCTCAGCGGCCTGATATAACGATGACTGGCAAAATGTAAGCTTCAACAGAGCAACAAACTGCATGAAATTTAGTCCCTTGAATTATCAGAATATTCATCAACAACTGGAAGGATTCATATGTAGATAGATGTAAATACAGGATTGAAAATGTTGGAGAAATTTCTTGCTCTGCTTTTTATCTATAATGTTAGTAAAAAGATTTTGATTTCACATTTGTATAATTTCATACCAGTTTCAGATTATTTCTTTATCACCAGGATGATGCCTGTACTCTTTTAGTTCACTTTATCTCTAAATCTTTATCTTACACCTAAAATTTGTAAGAATAATTTATCAATATAAATTGGCATAAACTTTCTTCAGTGTGGCACAGAAGGAGGAGACCAGAAAGGGTATAACAGAATATAATTTAGAACAACCATTAGACCTAGCTGGGCACAAAAGTAGTGCAATGATCAAATGAATTCTTGACAGATATAAGGTGAGGGAAGAGATAATGTCAAAATTTAGAAAGCTTGTAAGTTGAGAATATGATTAAGGAAGGCAAAGTATACACTTAAGACCAAATTTAACTACCTGCATAAATAATTGTATTGAGCCAGAATGTTTCCCCTTGACTCCCTAAATTTTCCTTAAGCCATCAATCCAATGCATTCTTATACTTACATAATAAAAAGATTATAAAATAAATTCTCTGTGTATTTATGGACATTGTATTTTGCATCTCTTAACTACATTGAACCAAGGGAAATGATTCAGAGAGATATTCAAAGAGAAAGTAGAGGAGGAAAAACTTGGAAGAAAAATGGAATACTTCTTAAAAAAATGTATTTTAAATTTAGAATCTTGTAACATAATTCTGATTTTAGTGTTATTTGAATGTACTCATATATATATCTACAAATAATAAGTGACTAATATGTGGATATATTTTGATATGCAAAATAGAAATTAAACCCTCTCAACATTTCTGATGACTAGCAAGAGTAGCGCAAAAATGTTCTGTGAGCTTTATGATAATTAAACATTCATAATGAATTTCAATTATCTAGTAGTCTTTATAAGACTTACGTGATACTTATATAAATACTTATATCCTTATAAAATTGCACATGGAAATGAAATAATTACTATATTCCATTCTTAAAATATTTTAATTCCAAAAACTGTCAAGAAAAATCAATAGAACTTTAATCAGTGAAAAATAGTGAAAAATAGTGGGTTTTTTTTCAATTTTAGAAGAATGAGAATGCTTTTCTATTTTGAAGTCTGCTTTTTTTTTATTGTTTGCTTGTTTATTATAGAATCTACCAGACCTCCTCCAGTAACAGTTAAGATCAGGTCTTTAGAGAAAAATCAGATCTGTACATTATATGGGCCCTGCTGATGCGTTAGCTGTTCACATACACCATCCACACACTTGAAAGCTATTACTTTCTCCTGGAAAGAGGTAATTTTTCCTGACATGAAGCTCCTGAGGTACCAGAAGGCCAAAATTCACCAAGATTGTGGAAAAATGCCAAAATCTCTCAGCTTTAATTGCACTGAGTAGCTTGAAGCTATCTTGTGCTGATGAAGAGAATTCTAGGCTAGTGATCTGGACTTAATACCTAAAAGTCATAAATCCATTTCCAAAAGTCCTGAACAGCTAAAATGAAGTACCTAGGCTCTTTGGAGTTGAGTACTGTAACACCTAATTCACGTAACTGCTGCCTCACTGGGAATCCAGACCCTACGTTAGAAGACAGAGTTAGAAGACAGCGCACAGGGAAAACCAAGCAACTCAGCAACATGCAATAAGTAGGAGTCTGCTTAATCAAGAATCAGCACTTTGAAGTAAGATAACTCCCCCCTGCTTTCGTCAGTTTTCCACACAAGTAAAGTCTTGACTTTGTTAAGCTATCAGTATTGATGAGAATAGACACCAAAAGAAAATAGCTACATGTTCCATTGATGAATTTTCTGTCACTTTGTCCTAACATATTAGAATATAATGGGCCAGACAGTCTGGTAAAATCAGAACATACTTCTAAAATGAACTACCTTACTTATTTTTCTTAGCATATTTCTCTATATTGTGCAGTTTCTTGAATTCTTGAGTTTTCTTTCTCATTTTACAGTTGACCTATATGCTTGTTTCTCTACTGTCAAGTAAAGCTGTGACAGTGACTATGAAACTCTGATGGTGAACAGATGATTTGCTAGCATGGTTTACTTTTGTTCCCAGTCTCATCAGGGTGAAAAAAAATAGTATCTGGGAAAATGATTGTGCTGATATTTGCACCGGAAACCATCTGTATTGTTCAATCAGCATTTTTGAGGAAGCAGATTATTCCGAAGGATTCTTGACGGCAAAATATTAGCCTTACATACATAAAAGTGATATGCATAAAACAGAACAAGACTGAAAATGATTTCAAAGATAAAATAACAGACACTAATAAATTTCTTCTCATTTATCTTTTAACCTTTTTGCTATTTTTTCTCTTATTTCACATTTTTTACTGCGAATTCCTGATTAAATAAGAGATTGTAACGAACTAGATAATAAAAGAGTAACCAAAATCAAAAGTCAGCACGAAAATCTAGAAACACAGTTAGCAGTCACAGATGAACATTTTAAATAGTTTTCATGTGAAGAACATATCTATGCATTTAAATGCCTTTGCAATGCAGAATTATTAGCCTACTAAGAAATGGAACAAGGCATAATACGATTTCCACATTCAGCTCTTGCAAATACGTGCCTACAAAAAAATCTCTATTCCTTTATTACAAGTGAAATATCGTACATTATATCTAGCAACTGCTTTTGTAACTATAACACGGATCTTAAACTATATGAAAAAACAAAAACTATTAAGTGTATTAGTCTTGTAAAATTCTGTATGCTGATTTTCAAGAATTCTACCAGAACATTTTCTAGTAATTGTTACCTACACCTCATTCTTGTCACTTCATTCCCCGCCTGCGTGTTTTGTTCTCATGTGTAATACGCCTGTATGTCAGGAAAAGCATATGCCATGTCATGTGTTTGTGCAGCACTTAGCAAAGGGGTATTAATCTTCTGCTAAAGTTCTAGGAACTACCATAATACAGGGTACAATACTACCTGTAAGCAGGTCTTTTGTTGTAAAGTAGGTGATGTGCACTGAGCATTGAAAAAGAAAGAATTTGCTAATATAAATAAATATATATTACAGTCCACAGTTTAAACCATCTGGAGCAACAAAATCGCTATTTTTGTTGTTTTCCCTTAATATCAGAATGCCATGATAGCTTCAGGTTTGAATGGTTTAAGAAAAAACATCTAGCAAGCTCATGGATTGGCAGCCCCAAGTCCTCGCAGACCAGTCAGTCCCCGCAGACCAGTCAGTCCCATCTGTCCTGATGTTAGAAACATCTTGACTTTCATGTGTCTACCCAGTTTACTCTTGACCATGCAGATTCCAAGGTCCTCAGGTCCAGAAAAACCTCCAGGCTCCTCTAGTTCTCTGCCAAGCCTACCGCCAAGCAAATATATTTTGAATAATAAATTGCAGGTTTAATGATTATCTTTTGAATCTTTGTGTTTTGACAAAAAGTCTCTTGTCATCAGTAAACTACACTTTATGACTTCTTAGATTTTATCATCAAAAAGCAGTTACACACACGAAAAAAAAACAACAACAACAAAAAATTATCTGAAATATTTAGATGCTCCATAGAGTGGAGTTTAACATATGCATAGTTTTGAAGAGCCTGTCTTGTACACAGCAATTGCTACAGACTTTTCATTTTGTGATGACCAGAATGCATAAAAATACCCAAGAAAAACAGCAGCAAAAAAGATCATTCTATACTTCAACCAAATTGTCTGCCAATTGATGGAACAATTTGTTGTCTATCCTGGAATTTACATCATTATACAAAAACTAACAAACAAACGAACAAAAACTCTCCTGACAAAACAAAACCTACAGCTCAAGAATTATGTTTGCATCTGTGCTTGCACAGCACTGCACCAAGAGTTCAAGAGAGAAGAATTTTGAGCATAAACATCTTGTGTTGTTTAATGATTAAATTAATTTCTTACAAGATTGCAGAATAGAAGACATAATAGATATTTATACCACATTGCAGCATTGCAATTGTCTGGCTCAAAAGCACAACTCAAATTACTTTCCTGTTTCTCAGGCTATACATTCCTCTGAGTGTTGTTACATGGGGAGCTGATGGAACACAAGCTAGTCATTCAAGAAAGATACAAGAAGAAGTTAAGAAGAAGCTCTAAATACAATAAATCTTTTAAGAATAGCATAAAGGTGACTCAAAAGTCTTAGGTTTATGCCTATGCCAATGTTTGTTTGATTGTATCTGATTTCAGCTAAAGAATATAAATAAAATTTAGGAAGGTTACATACAGATGGATAACAATTATCAAAGAGGATAAGGTCGCATCTCTGTTGTGTTGAAAGCAAGGGTCTGAATCCAAGGGTCTTATATCACAAAATAAACCCATTTATGCTCATAAGATACTTTGTCTGGAAGCATGAGTCCCAGGATTCATTGGAAACTTTGTCACTGATTTCAGCCAGTGATGAGACTAAACATTGTATTAATATGTTATTGTTTCTAAATTCTACTCCTGAAATAATAGTACAGATGAAGTATTGTTTCAGTAAGAACAAAAAAAAAGACATTTGCGGAAAAAGAGCAATATGCATACACAATTTTGCATACATATTCAATTAAACCTAAGCTATATTTGTGTGTTAGATAATATATAATCAATTCAAAAGTTATGCTTACAGCAAATTAAAATCAATTGAATAATATCGCTAGAAGTCAGGTATACAGTGCGTAAGTCAAGGAGATGACAAAATGGTTCTGTTTTTCTCTAAGGCAATAAAGAATGGATTTTTTGTTTTATTTATTTAAAGGTCTAATAATCCTCAGTATTTGAAAGCTACATGTAGTTGTCGGGATCGGTTTTTTTTTTTTTTTTTTTGAAGTAGCTTAGTAAGTGAAAAGCCATGCATAAGAAGATTGACAATATTTTCCCCGTGCTTTGTCTAATCGTTTTTTGGCTTAGGTTGTATTAAAATGTTCAAAAGTTTACAAAGAGGGAAGAAAAACTCTGTAACTTTTGAGATAATTGCTATTTCCCAATATAAATTCAGAGATTTCTAACTTCCACCATAAAATTAACAAAGACTTCATCCCTTCTCAATTCTGGGCATGAAATAATGCACAGACTAAATTTGAAAAGGACAAGACACCATAGAAAAGCAATTTTAATGACTTGCTGTGTTATTGGCCCTCACTAAAGAAAAAGGTGAAGAGTATCTCACATACGGTGATCAGTTTAATGTGGCTAATTAAAAAAAAAAAAAAAAAAAAAAAAGGAGTTAAAAAGCTCAAAAATCCAAGGAACATACTGAAATATCAATACAACTATTTCTGACATCCCTTTCAAATTGCTCAGAAGTTTACTTGTACAAGGAAGAAAAAAGAAATAAAGTTTTTTAATCATTTCTTTATATGCATTTTTGAAAGTATTTATTCTGCACTTTATGGTTATTTATTTTTAAATAATAATTTGTTATTATTAATGGCCTTTTAATGGTTGTTAGAGAAAACTGTGAGAGGAATTTTATTCACAACTTTCTTTGTGACTCAGGATGAACCATGAAAACTTGCCATTTGTAATGCAGTTACTATTACACCACCAGGTATAAGAGAACCGACTGGGGCCACAGTAGTGGTGTGATTGGTGGTTGATATTCCTTCATACTTGGTGTGTATTACAAGTGTTCTGACTCAGTTACACCAGCAGTATCTGTGCCAACTTCACACATGCCTGCCTGAAGAGATGGGCACAATCCTCACGGGTCATTTCTTTGGACCCACCACAGAACAGCCTTTCCAGACCATGAGCATGAATTTGGATACATTAGTACATACCTCTAGAGGTTTACATTTGCTGCTCTTCCTGTTAATCGACATCTGCCTACTAGCTCTCTATCAATATCTCTAGCAAATAAAAATGCAGGTGACCAAGTCATAGCAGTATTTTGTTCCTGGCTAGGATTATCTCTTGCAGTAGGCTGTTTGTTGGCCACCTCAGTTTTGTTAGGATCATCCCTGACACAGCTTAGTTTCAGGCCAATTCTCATGTTCCTGAACAGTTCCCCAGCACTGTTCAGGAATCACCATAGATCAGGCTATTTTGCATATGACCATTCTGTTTCAGAGGATGAGAGATTTTAATGATGCAGACATGGGCCATTTGGTGCTCACTGGTTTTAATGCCAAGGAATAGTCATATTTTATTCATTAGTGCAGACACAGCTTTTAGCTCTATCTGTGGTTACTAAGGTATCATAAACCAAGGGGCACCTGGCCCGACCCTGTTAGAGCACTTGCTCATCCCTGTCTGTGCAAATGCTGCTGATGCTCCACAATGCACAGGGTTTCAGTGAAGTCAGTAGGACCCACAAAACAGTCAGGGATCTGCGTATCCCAACACATGAAAGCCTTCGGCAAGAGAACAGAGTTCAGAAGGGAAATGTCCCTTTAACCCACTTAGCAGACATCACGGAGATACATAACTGCTGAATAACCTTGACAAGGGAACTCCCAGAATGTCAAAGTGCCACTGCTATTTTAGCTCCATGTGACTAGTCTCATTATGCCCCGTTAACTTCTGATGATTCCACTGTAAAGGATAACCTGGAGCACACACGCTTACTTGTATATCTCTGCAGAGTGCAAGAGGTAGCCAGATGCATGGTGAAGCTCCTGAAGCCTTTACCACCTTCCATGCTATCCCCATCTCCACTTGCCTTTTCAACCTCAACACTATTACTGAGCCAGGGAAATTTTTAGACAGTGACTTTTCCACCACAAAGGTATTTATTTCTACTTTACAATAACAAATGCTTTTACTTTATGAAGGAGCTTTCTGTGAAATGTTACACAGATATCCAAGGAATTCAGGTGCACAACAGTGTTCTAAATAGTGAAATTAGTGGGATTTTTAAATCTCTGTGCCTTTCAGTAACTGCAGGAATGCTGCATTTTACTATAGATAGAGGAAATGAACACCATATAAAGAAACACACTCTGGTCAGCAAAAGTAGCAAAGCTTTTCCTTTTAAAGTGATTTAGTCAAGTATTCAAACTCAAGTTCAACTTTGACAATAGAACATAGATCAGTAATAGAAATGATCCTTGCAGGATGCCTGTGCCAGGGAGCAGCGATATCAGGGCCACCACTTCCTGAGTGTTGGGTTGCCCATGAACGCAGACCCAGACAGACCGTGTTCACACTGGCGGGGCTCAGCACTCAACAGGATGAGCTGAGAGAGGACGATGATAGTGATGGGTCTGTTCTGCTGCATGGTCATCATCAGGAAAGCAGGTCTTAAGTGGTGCTTCTACACGGGGGTGGGGATGGGGTCTTTGTTGAGTCTGACCAGAGCTGTAACCACCTCTTAGTGCTCTCAGAGCCTTGACACCCCGTGCTCCAACATATCTAAAGTATTTCTCTCTTGTTTCCTCCACTCTGATATGTTGGAGAAAGGCTCAGTCATATATAGCTGTACTCATTTATAAACTGAGATTTTTGAAGTCTAAGAAAACACTGAGGTTAACTGAAAATAAGTCTTCTGGGATAATTAATTCACCTTCAGAAATTAGGAACAAATTTCTACTCTTTGTGACAGAAGATTGCAGTAGGAATAATGTTATAGCACTTGATAAAATGTCTCTCAACCACTGACATGCTTGTTATATTTGCCTCTCCTCTCCCTGTCCCAAGCCACCCATGCTTATGTATATGATTATGGGATTCATTTTATCTAACTTTAGTTGTTTAAAACCTAGTTTTCTAGTCTTAGGAGGTCTTTCAGAGTCTCTTTATATTTGCTATATAGACATAAATATATTCAGCATTCCTTTACAGGCTCTTTCTCTATAGAAATCTGTTTTAAGGGAGATATTTGAAATTATCCGTTTTCTCTCTCAGAATTCTCCTAATAAGCAATTTAAATACACTGTTAGCCTGAAGATTTACTGATATGCCTCTTAATCATGCTTAATCCTCTGGAATTATTTTCTTATATTCCAGAGAACATCATGCTTTTCCAGGAATATGCTAGTTTTAGATGGATATATGATTTTTCCTATTATGAAATCTATGATAAAGAGGTGAATAGCATTTTATACGGTTATATTTCAATACCTATTATGTAGTTTGAGATTTCAATACTTTCTATTTTAATTCTTCACACTAATCTTTTGTCACTTTGTCTATAAATCTTATTTTTTCTTATAAAGTGAGACTGACAGAGCTGCAGTACTCTATCCTATATTAAGACTTTTAAAAAACATATTTTTGGTCATTTATAAAGCTAATATGATATTGTCCAGGAACATCATACAGGACTAAAGTTCTGCAGTACATCAACAATAAAGCTTTTTAAAGAACTTTCTTCAAAACCCACAATTTTGCCTAGGTTCCCTTGGATTTTGCAAATGAAATTCTGATTTTGACCTTGCATAAGACCAAGATTTCCTCTACAAAAGTTTTAAGAAACCTATCTCAACATTTCAGGTCTGACCTGCTCTTTCAGTAGAATAAAGAACCTTAAAAAAATGTTAAGCAAATACCATATGAAAATATGGGGGCTGTTTTTAACTCCAAGTCAGGGAGAAAGTTAGAGCTTTGACTTTTTGGGATGACTTTACCTGAAATAGTTGCTGAAACTCAGATGAGGCTTTTGAGCTGAAGAAGATAAAATCTTTTTTGCTTGAAAACATGCCTTTAAAACAGAAAAACAATTCTTTGTTATTTTTCCATGCTCAAAAACCTTTGTTGTCATGCTCTTATTACAGCTACTACACCACCTAATTTTTGTCAAGACATTTCAAATGGTGTTATGGCATGCCTTTTTGTCTTTGACTCTGCTCTGTGCTGAGATAAGTGCTTTCTTAATTTGCACCTGACCAAGCTTTCAACAGAATGATGAGCATGAAAAAGTTGGAAAAGATATGCTGCCAGAAGAGTTGCACAGGCATACAAAAACCTTAAACATCCTGTTTGTGAAAAGTGTCAAGATGAATTTTTGTATGAAGTACTGCTTTTTACTTGTAATTTTCTCTGGTCCATTTTAACTAACTGGTATTTTTAGTTTTTCTATATTCAAAAGTTTAATAACTTAAATTTGTTCTAATACTTGAAGATCATCGATCTTTACCACACTTTTAGAGATTACTTTACCTCTCTATAGTATCAGAATTCATATATTTTCATTGATGTCAGTCCTCTTAAGTATGAGCTAAAAGACTCCTTCTGCTGAGCAAACACCTCAAGATAACTTTAATTGCAAAACAGATAAGTACTCGTATGTTTTGAGGACAAGTAAAACTACTGCATCTTTTCATGCCAAAAGGCAGGAAAGTTACCTTGCCAGCAAAAGAACTTCCTGAAACACTTCCTGAACCAACTAACTATCTTACAGAAAGTTGCTTGCTGATTGTTCTGAGATTTCCAAACATTTCTAACTTGTTTCTAATCACCAGGCAAGACCTTCACTGACGGGTAGAGAAGGTACAAATCAAATTTTGACATGAGTTACAACTTTGCATAAGGTTCCTGAAATTAATAGGTATTAGACATGTTTTAGATCAAATGTAAAATAGTCCTACATATCCAATCTGTTAATCAGATTCCTTTCTCTGAAAAAGCAAAAACAGATTTGTTAAACAATGTGAAGTAGTGAAGTAGTTCTGTTCCACTGATAGCACTTAAATTTATTTATTACATTAGTAATATACATGACATTTGTTTAAAAATTAGCTTTTCACAAGCAGAGCTTACTTAAACTAAGTCACGCTTGAATACCAATACCCATGAGAGTTACTGGAAAGTAGGATACCTCATAAGTATATTGCTACAGAAAACGCTCTTCACTCAGAACTATTTTCTTTTTTTTAAATGTGTGACATTTTTCTCAGATTGTATTATATCCATAGATCTATAATAAGGGGAAAGAGAAGGGAGTAGTCAAGAGTAGAATCTCTCTGACAATTTACGGACTGTCAACTTAAGTGCTATCTTCTCCTCCTCTCAAAGAGCTTTTTATCTTCAATTGTCATATGCTGCACTTAAGTAACTGGAAAAAAAAAAAAAAAAAAAAAAAAAAAGAAAACCCTCTCTGCTCTTAGTCTTCTATCTTACTTTCTGTAGTCTGGGTATGTGGTAACACTTTGGGAATAGGAAGATGAGTTGGAAAATATTCTCTGATTTTGGCAAATTTGCAATCTGGTCCTTTGAACGTAGCTGTTTCTATTAGCCTTCTCCTTCTGTTTGAAAAGGATAACATCCAGACTTGGTCTTTTTGAAAGAGAGGAAAAATAAGGTAGCAAAATCTCTAAACCTGTTATAGAAAAATCTTCAGTGTGTGCAGTATTTTTGTTGATTTTGTTTGCCATATTTCTTGTACTTTGCATGAAGCAGATTAGCTTCCACAAGTGTTAAAAAACCCAAGTGTTAAAGTCTATGTCATGTAGAAACAGATCCCTCTTTCATACACCTATATGAGTACACACCAGCTTTAATTGCACTGAACTTTGCATTTTAAATGTTTGTGTACCATTGCTAAAAATATGGAATTTTGGAAGCATTTTTTGCAAGAAATTGCGAGATTTTTTTCTCACTTTAAATTAAGCTTTGTTAAAATTTTTAAACTATGTATTTTTTAAATTGAAGATACATCAGAAAATAAGATTTCAGTCCTGAAATTTGGTGTCCAAAACCACCTCTAATATCAGAGTCCTGCTGCCCTCAAATTACACATCAGGCATTTTCAGATCAAAATTGCCAATCAGAACTCCTTAAGCAAAGAACAGTGAAATCTTCAGGATTTAAGAAGTTTTTGAAAAAATTACCTTGATGTTGCATAAATATTTAAATCCAATAAGTGGGAATGCCTTTGAGAGACTTCCATTTCCAAAGTCACTACAAGCATATTTTTATTCTTTAACCAGATCCATTAAGGATGTCTGAATACATGTCTGGCTGCTGTTAGTAGGTGTTTTTTTCAGAAAAGAAAAAAAAAAGTCTCTGATTTTGGACCATCAAGTGACCATGAGATTAGTCAAGAAGAAAATCTGCACAATAGCAGTTATATTGTGCTGTAAGTAGCAAAGGATGTGAATGCAAAAGTATGTGAAGGGTGAGAAGAGTACTAAAACAGGGAATGAGAGGACAGTTTTTCAAATTTGTATCTTTCTTCTTCAAAGACATTTGCTAGAAAAGCTAACTGGTAATGACCACAGAAAATGCTGGTGGTGACCTAAGGAGAAGAAAAGGTGACAGAAAGGAACTAATAGGAAAAAATCAGCATGATATGACAGTGTCTATTCAGAGACGATATTTAAGCTTCTTATATTTTTAGCATCATCTGGTAGAGCTTATGAAAGTAGAAATCCAGGAAGTAAAGATGAAGCTAAAAATGACTGTAGAATTCATTGACATTTAAAGATATAAGATATGAAGCTGCAAAAAAAGATCTAGAGTGAGGTCTTCTGGGCTTAGATATTGAACAGGAAAACACGGCAGAGAAGAGTGAGCTACAAGAAGACTAGCAGTTCAAGAGCAAATATTCTGAAGTTATAAAAAAAAAAAAAAAAAAAGAAAAAGGAAAACACAATCCCAGTGGAGAGAGAAGATAATGGAAACAACGAGGAAGCAGAGCAGGGGAAGAAAAATCAAAAGCCAGAATCATTTGCACACTGAATGAAAAAGGCATGAGAGATAATTGAGTTCCACACCAATAGGAAGCAGCAGATATATGTGACTATGGATGAAGAAAATCAAAAGGCGTATTGCCGAAGAAGACTCAGAGACTAGAAGGTTTTTCCTGTCTGTCAGATGGTATATCAGAAGAGTACAGTTTAACCATAGCAGAACAAAATGTCAATCAAACAGTGTTCTCTCTGTCAAAGCCTTGGTTCAAATGCTAGAAGACAATCCTAATGACATACTTCACATCAGGGTGAAAAGAGTGCAATTCATATGTTCAAATACAGTTCCCTAATAGAGAAGTTCAGTAGAGTGGAGAAGAGAGGGTTCTGTGTTGTAGATTTTTAATGATCAGTTGCAATAAATTCCACTTGAAACAATTATACAAACCGATAAAAAATAGAAGTTCAGGAGGATGCAAGCTATATTTTATGGACTCCTGAAAAAAAATACTGAAATCACAGTGAGTTAATAGCAACTCACACACACAAGAAAAAGACTTATAAGAAGGACTTTAACATGAATATTTTGTGATATCCACAGAACAGGAGCTCATCTAATGAGAGGCCACCAGACCACCTGGCTTTGAGACTGTGTGAGGAGAGCTCTCAACTAAGAAATGATGCAAAGTTGAATTAAGTCATATAGACTCTGTTACTGAACCCCCAGCTTAACTGTCAAGTCCTTTTGCTTCCTTCACCCTCCCCATAACCCTTGGGTATTGTCTGCTGCCCCTACTAAAAGGGCCATAGTAAACATTTGCAAGCTGAAAGAAACACAACTCATCTTTCATCTTTAAACAACTTTATATCAGTGAATCTATCCAGTTGATAGAACCAACAGAGAGGCAATACATTTGACAATATGTATTTGTTTAAAACATAGTAAGTGCTTTGATGTTTCTTTCTGTTGTCACTGACACTGAAAAAGATCCAACGGTTTCTATACTATTTCCCCTAAAAAAAAACAAGCAAACAAAAAATCCAGTGTGGTTGATATGGCAGATTAAAATAGACTGTAGATATCCCTTTTCTATAATGTGTGCTGTTGATTTCCCTAAATTCTGTTTTTCTTTAGTCAGAATTGAAGGATATAGATAGGAATTTGAAAGCTCTCAGCTTAGCATACTGAGTTATGCTTCAGAGACCCTTTCTATATGAACAAGATACCTAGCATCATATTTGTTAGAACAACTTTGTAGCACAGCTAACAGAGGCAGCAATCAGATGGAGCAGATTGCACAATTCATGATGAAGAGTGCAAAGAGAAGTGCCTGGCAACACTGCTCAAGCATGTCCCCAACTATGGTGGTGAGATGGCACAGGTGACCATCCCTGACAGCTATTACAGCAATTCCCCCTGCAACATCAGAAGCTTTGAACAAGACCAAGCTTCAGAAGGAGGATGCAGCTCTGCACATCTCTAGCTGCAGGAAATGTGCAGTATCACTTACTGAGGCTGGGGAAGATGCTCTCTGTGTGCAGGAGGTGTGCAATGGTTGAAGTAGTGTTGCCACCAAATTAAGGAACTGTGGTCAGGAGGTCAGCAGAGTTTGCAGCATCAGAGAGGATGAGAGATTGACCAGATATTTAACTCTGCAGCTTCAGGAGCCTTCAGGCAGTTGAGGCGAATGCAGAGTCAGTGCCTATTGAGTCAAAGTGGAAACTCCCATGAGGGCTGTAAGCTGGTGACTTCTGGCACCGGAAGAAGTGCCAGAAGACTTACACCTGAAGACCTGCAGACCTTGTATCTAACAAGGTGCTGGGGGCACTCTCATTTGTAGCAGGTGAGCCTCAGCTGCATGGTACAACTAGGCAAAAGCAGCAAATGTTAGTAAGTCTAGGGAGTTAGCAGTCTAGGGAGGTTTGCTGCTTGCTGGAGGCTTGTATTTGGGATGCTGTGGAGAGGTTGTCATGTGGGAACCAGGGAGACCTCGAAAGTATCAAGCATAGCTACATGGCTCTTGGGGAAATGGGCAAGGGCATGAGGCCTCAGTTATTTTTCTTGATCCTCGATGCCAATGAGGTGGTAGGGCCTAAGAAGAACTGAATGGATTCTTCAGGTCAGCAATTGACACCAGCACAGATGATGTAAAGAATGTAGTCTCTGCGATCCTCTATGAAGACTCACAACAGCTTGTAAGAGGTGGGATCCCCCTGAAAAAGTAGGCCAAAAATGCCTTTGCCAAAAGGCTGGCCAACTTGATAAGGAAGGCTATTAATTTGAAATGATGAGAGTGGGAGAGAATGACCAATGATCAAGTCAACAAGTAGTGGACCAGGCTGGCAACCAGGCTGGCCTAGTGAGATGTAAACAGAATTTTATACATCTTTTAATCAACTAAACAGGGCTTCATCAGCCTGTCTATGAGGATACCATGGAACATAGCACTGAAAATCTTACTAAAGTCAGGAAGATATAAAGAGTCCTTTTTTTTCCCCTTGTTGACTGTAAATAAAACTCAGGTAGGGTAGCAAACTAAGAAGAAAACTGGTTTCTGTGACGAACCTCCTTCGAGTTAGTACTTATTAACTGAAAAATTCATAGTGCAGTATTTGTTCATTAGTCAAAGCTTGATTTGAGTATTTGATTCAAATTCCCAAATAGCTTCCATTAACGATCAAAATGACAAAGAGAGCAACCTCATCCAACTAGAGAAGAAGAAAAAAAAATCCTTCCTCAAATCAGGCAGCTGATCTCTTCAGCCTTCCTTAGAATAGAAACATCCTCTAGCTAATAAGTTACTCCCTGCATGAATTCTCGTTCCGAACCAAAAGCCTTTTAAATCTGCCAGCTGGAAATTGAGCCCCCATGTGGATTCCTATCTCCTGCACCTATTTGTCTTAGAAAACAGAGCCAGCTGCCCTTTTGGGTCTTTAAAGAACTTCTTGGCCTGTTATAGTCTTCCCCAGTATAAATCATTCCAACTAGGTACAGATGTTTAAACATCCTAGCAAAGGATTCACCTTGTGCAGAAACTACATAGCACTTACACTGTTCTTTCCATGGCACTGCTTTATGCAGGGTACAGCAAGAAGATTTACTGCAAACGTTCAAACCTGTAGACATGCAGCTCAATGGAAAAAGTAGTTAAAAAACTACATCTATTCTCAGTGAAAGCAAAATCTAAGGACCATAAAAATAACTTTAAAATCATCTTGCTCCTTCTGACACTTCTCAAGAGGTTGAGCACAGAATTAGATCCTCATGTTATTTATACTGCACTCTGAAACATACTGGATGCTTTGTAGATCAAATGCAATGACACTTTATCTGACATTAGAAGATAGTCTAATTTTAAACTCCTAGCAAGTTATAAGAACTGAATAAAAGGAGCGGGAGTGAGGGAGAAAAATGTTATGCTAATATAAAAACATAAAATCCAAGGACTTGCTGTTTTAATGAAAGAAAGAATCTGCTCACAGTTTTTGTGTTCATTTTCCATATACATTCCTCTAGACTGATTTTTTTTTTTTTTAAATGCCCTCTATATTATCTTCACACATGTTTTTGTGGCATCTGAAATTGTCATTTCTCTTTCTTTTGGGCATTTATCCAAAGCAACAATCCATCAGTTTCTACTCAGATATTTTCACAAAACCAGTCCACTTGGAGAAGCAATCTGAGGTAAGTGTAAGATGACTTAATAATAAAGGAATATTCTATAGAGGCAAAGGAAAAAGAAGAAAAAACACTGTTCATCTTAGTTTAAATTCTTCTATCAATGGCAAAACCAGCTTTAAAGGAAATCAATGCTGGAAATATACACTAAAGAGTGAAAAAAGATTTCTGTTTTATTTTTTGTAAATAATATGTTTTTTAAATATAATTTATTGCATTGATAACAGCTGTTACAATGGACTTCTTAGCACTACAGGAACAAAAAACTAGCCAGAGAGGATGAAGACACAGATGTTTTAATAAATCCAGCACAAAGATATAGCAAATGTAGCCAACTTTTCTAAGTATACCTTACACTCAGTGTTGAGTGCACTCCGTTGCTGAATCAGCCGAGTCAGAGCATATCACTTTTATCTTGTTTAGAGGAGGAGGTCAGTCTTTATGGTCCTTATGGTCCTTATGATCAGTTAACTTGCTCTTATTGTCTCATCAGCAGAGACTTACCTAGTTCACTGTGTCTTGGTGTACATACCTGGTTACCTACTTCTGAGGTCTGTGGTTTTCATTTTTTACCATAAATCAAGTGTAAGTCTTATATTTCATGGTGAAAAGGTATGCTTTAATTATGGGTGTAGGGATTATTTCTGTTCTATGATAGAGAGTTGCAATGTTTGTGATATATATGCAAAAAACTGTAAATTATGACAAAGAGTGCTGTGCTTAAGGAATTGTTTGAAACAATGGGAATATCTACTTTCTCCTTAGTATTTTTCTACTGCTACAAAGTTATCCCACTTAGTACTCATTCCAGTTGTTAATTCTCCACTCAGTACATACACAGTCATCATGGATCACTAGTCACTAGTCACTATTGATTGTACTCAAGTAAGTGGTCACAAGTCTGAACAACACAGCTGTGTCAAACTTGTTATCTGCTCTTCTGCTCTTACTCTTCTTTTGGCTCATGACTGGCAATAAGAAGTCAGTCCTGCAAACACTCATAATAAGAGTGGTTCTCATAGTGCTTACTAGCAGAGCAAAACACAAGATTGTTAATGTAGGATCCTCCCCTGCTAGCCAAGCTAAAGCATATTCTTCTCACTGCTATAGAGCCCCACAGAATGTCTTCTAACTCTAACTGCAGGCACTTCACATTTCTACTCCTGTCCCACTTTAGATAGCACTGTGTCACATGACCTGGGACAAGTGGGTGCAAGGCTGATGTTGAGAGGACTGCCAAGTAGGACACCTTTGAGCTTGGGGCGCTGGTAGATACTACATGTTGTTACTGAAGTACAGAGTTACATCCTGCCCTTGCTGTCCAAACTGACAAGCTGAGTGGCTATCACTGTCAACTGAATCAAGTTATCAGCAAAGAGAGAAGGTGCAGGAGTGGCACAATGGCATAAAAGTACAAGGTATATCCTTTGCTGTGAAAGGCAGTGTGAATCACGAGCAAGTGTTATGAGTCTTATATATAATATGTGACACTTGACAGGTCTGCAATGTCACTGAGCATATATATATTAAGCTCTCGGGAGACTGGATAGGCAAAATAATGGCTATATATATGAAATATACTGGTCTGTAGCATCACTTTTATATAAATTCAAAATTTCTATAGTTTAGATAGATATAGTAGAATGAAATTGAAAACAAGGAAGCTGCTATACTTGTAATGCAGGAGCTTCTTTGATTTTTTTGCAAGTTAAGTTTTCATTCACCTTTTTGGTACTGCTTCCTCGCAGAATCAGCTCAAAAATACAACATCTATCCTAAATTAGCATACATGGTCTGGACAAGAACCAAGGAATTCAGACAAAGTTACAAAGATTCTGTAATAAACACACTAGCAAAGTTATATATGGACTCCTCTTTTACTAAAATGTTTTGATATGTGCCCTCTGAAAAAAAAGTCAGAAAATGTTTTAATTCTCCAATTTTGAATATCTTACAGCAACACTTTTTTCTCCTGGAAAGGAGAGGAGTGCTGTCATGGAAGGCTATGTGCTCTTTAGGAAGGACAGGCTGGGAAGGTGAGGTTGCTCTTTATGTGAGAGAGCAACTGGAATGCTTGGAGCTCAACCTGGGGGTGGATGATGAGCGAGTTGAGAGCTTGTGGGTAAGGGTTAAAGGGCAGGCTAACGCGGGAGACACTGTGGTGGGGGTCAGGCCACCTGACCAGGATGAGGAAGTCGATGAGGCCTTCTATAGTCAGCTGGAAGTTGCCTCACGGTCACAGGCCCTGGTTCTCATGGGAGGCTTCAACTACCCTGACATCAGCTGGAAGGACAACACAGCCAGGCACAAACAGTCCTGGAGGTTCCTGCAGTGTGCTGATGATAACTTTTTGATGCAGGTTGTGGAGGAGCCAATGAGGAGAAATGGACTGCTGGACCTTGTGCTGACAAATAGAGAGGGACTTGTTGGAGATGTGAAGGTGGGGGGCAGCCTTGGCTGCAGTGATCAGGTGGATTTCAGGATCCAATGAGGAGGAAGGAGGGCTGTAAGTAGTCTTGCTACCATGGACTTCAGGAGGGCCAACTTTGGCCTCTTCAGAGACCTCCTTGGAAGAATCCCATGGACTAGAGCTCTAGAAGGTAGAGGAGCCCAAGAGAGCTGGTTGCTTTTCAAGCAGCACTTCCTCCACGCCCAGCTACAGTGCATCCCTGTGCAAGAAGTCAGGCAGAGGGGGCAGGAGACCTGCGTGGATGAGCAAGGAGCTTGTGGCAATGCTCAAGCAGAAG
>JAYECN010163032.1:0-26629 GCA_035222435.1 Microcambeva ribeirae | reverse complement strand
TTTTATTTTATTTTATTTTATTTTATTTTATTTTATTTTATTTTATTTTATTTTATTTTATTTTATTTTATTCTCTGGAAGGAAATCTACACACCTTGCATAAGCCCTATAAAATAGGAGAAAAAAAAAAGTGATGTTAAACTCTCTCTCTGCACAGGCTTGGAGCATGCCCGCCTCATTATATCTGAGCCTTTTCTCATCTTGAAGTGAAGAAAACTCCTTTGTTGAACTGACCCAGCATATACAATAGAGTCCAAATTAAGCATGGATTACACGGCTTTGTTGTAATAACTATTGATTGTAATGCTCAGATGCCAAGCTTCAATGTAGAACTTCCTCCTGGGACTAGCTGCTTCTGGGCTTTCCCTTCAAGACTACTCAGCCCACCTTGCAAACCTTGCCCCAGGAAACCTCAGAAGCAGTGAGGTACCTGCATTAGTGAGTCAACAAAACTCACTCTTTCCCTCTTCCGAGGAGGTTCAATGCATGCTAACAGGGCTGGGTATTCCCATTGGGCATTATTGTCACCCAGTGTGATAGGCACTAGTGAATTATTTTTAGTACCTACAAGCCTATCAAGAAAAGTAAGAAAGTACAGACTGAAATGTCAAATGCAAAAAAATGGGAAACTGTGTTTAAAACTCCCAGGATATTATAGACACAGTTATTGAATTATCATTGCAGATCTGCTGAAACATCAGTAAGTAGCAGACGATGAAGATTTCTGCTATAAAAACAAAATTCACATAGCTTCCTCTTATTTTTTAAAGTGGAAATTAAGCGATGTGAGCCAAGTTTTCCTAAATAACACCAAAAATGTTTATGTATGAGAAGCTTACACTACGTGGCTCTAACTGAAATAAATGTTTCAGTGAACATGATGATTTTAAACATGATTTATTCAAATGTTATGTTAAGTAAGCATTCAATATGCTTTTATGTAATGCTGATGCCCAAGTTACATGTAATTATGATGACATTACAACATCCTTGATCTTTCATAACCTCTCTGGAAATTCATTTTTCCCAGCATCAGGCTCCACAGATAGTATGGAATTGACAATGTCACATAGTATAAACAGTTACAGAACAATACTTTTCGGGTCCAAGTCTGTGAGAGCTAGCCAGATTTGACTCCTTTTGACATCAGCCAGAACTGGGAAGTTTAGCATTGCTCAGAAACATGCCAATAAATTAGCAAGTCTACAAGCTCTTTCATTTGCATTTGAGAGCAAGGTAGGAAGGATATAAACATGAAATGAGAATATGTCAAGATCTAGACTTCTATTTACTGACACTTTAAATCTAGTTAAAATCCAGTAGGTTCTATGCCATTAATTTGCTCTGCAGAATTTTTTAGTGCACTTTATTTTAATGCATTCTGCCTCTAAATATGAAAGTAATAGGCATAGGGGATGCTAGGAAAATACACGCAGCAGTGGTGTGTAATTTTGCTACTATTCTTATAGTGAAGGCCTGAGAGTCACTGGGGATAGCTCAGCAAAAGGCTCAGTTCCACGCTGAGCAGAGAGCAAAGAGGTAAACACGTGTGAGGAATAATCAGGGCAGTAATAAACCAAAGCAGCATCGGAATAGTATTGTATAAATATGTGATCTACCCACATCTTATAAACTTTGAGCAGTTCTCTTCCCTCTCAAAAGGGATGAGAAGTATTAAATGTATGAGCAACTACAAAAAAGCTGTCGAAAAGAGCAAGAGGGAAGTATGAAATAGCGTTCTTAGGAGGAAACGGGCGGGTCGCAGACCGTGACTCTTAAGCCAGGAAAGCAGATGAGGCAAGGGATAGGTGTGTATGAAGTCACAAACTGCACACATGATTATTTGTTACTGCTCATACTGTAAAAAACAAAGGAACACTAAGATGGTCACACAATGGATTTAAAGCAAGCAAAACACAATCCTTTTTCACACAATGCATAATTAAATTGTGGAACTCATTGCCAGAGGAAGCTGTGGAGGCCAAAGTTATAAATGGTCTCAAAAATCCATTAGACAAATGCATGAAAGGGAGGTCCATCAGTGGCTATTAAGCACAACATTTTGAATGCACCCTCTGGCTGAGGAAGTCCATAAACCTCAAATTGCTTGAAACATAAAAGGTTATACCTGGGGAAGAATTACTTTTTATCTGCCCTTTTTCTTATGCTTCTTCTGGAGTATGTGCTACTGTCCATTGCCAGAGGCAGGACAGCAGGCTACAAGGATCTGTGGCTTCAATCAGTGGTTGATGTTATCAGCAATATATGTCTTCATTTTTCTGTGAACCAGCACTAAAATAATTATCAGACCTCTAAATACCATGTTGTTTTCATTACTGTGCTCCATAAATGAGCCACTGCTTTTTCTTCTCTTTTTTTCAAGCCAGTCTTACTTCACTCTCAAAATTCATTGAACTGCATATTTTAACTGCTGTTCTTCCATCCGCTAAAGCACTTACATGCATGCTAGGATGATCAGAAGTTTGACAGTGTTCAAACACTCCTGAGTTCTTAGAGTGCTCCTGAGTTGTTAGAGTGCTGCAGCAAAATGCATGCATTTGTTTAAGAAAGAGAAACTTTCAGATGCAGTTAGTGCTCATAAAATCAAGTAGAAAAAAAAACAACAAAAAAAAACCCTGCACTTTCCCAGATCAGAAAATGTATGCAACAGCTATGTCCATATTGTAAAAGACCTACTAAACAATATACTATCCTGCTACAAGACTTCTGCACAAGACTTCCTGGGAATTAAAGACTGATGCCAGAAGAATTTATGCCCTAGAAAGAAGTTAATTCTCTCAGTCTCTTGGACTTCTTTTTATTCTTTTACATACTTTTTTTTTTTTTTTTTTTATCTTCAAAAGGAAGATTAGTAGTCTGGGCAAAATACAACTGACTTCATGAAGAATAGTTGATGCCAGTTCTAAAACGCTTATGCCTGAAAAGGCCAGATTCACTCGCAGGGATTAAGGTTTTCCATGAAAAGTTAATGGGGGGCAGAAGAAAGCCTTGAGTTCTCATCCTTGTATCCTAGCAGGCAGTTCATGTTATTCATTGACCTGTATTATGGAATGCAGAGGTTATCTTGACCCAATGTTGTGACAGCTTTGAATGAAAGTAGGTGTTGCTAACATGCTGTGTGCTGAATTCAGTGCTGCTGTAAAATAGCTGGGCCAATGAGCACGTGTATTTGACAGGGCCCTTTAGGTACCCTTCACGTAGTTTTGCTGGCAAAAACTAAGGTGCCCTTGGTCTCCAAGGACATTAGGATTCCTGTGGATCACACCCTGGGTTTTGTAGACAGACACAGAAAAGAAAAAATGTTCTCCTTTGTTTTCTTTTAAAGTACAATCTTTTGTAAAAAAAAACTTTTCCTTTAAATTCTTGAATAGTTCAGTTATTTAAACAAAAATATCATGAAGAAGAATAATTTTTGACCCATTCAAACCCATATTGTGCCTACGTATACATAGTTATAAACAAATACTTATGGTAAATAGGGTTAGGACATACCCATACACACAGACACTCACCCACGCATACATCCCTTGCAGACTATATACTTGTACAGACAAATTCTGTCTCCAAATTATGCATAGAAAAAAAACCTTCAGATGGGGAAAATGTGTTTGATCAGATGGAATAATCTGTTGGATATATACATGATAATACTTTTAATAAGTTGCTACCTGATTTGTAAGTACAGATCAAAATAATTATTCTAAGTGATCTTTAGCTGTCTGTTGTTTAGATAGGAAGTCTTTATAAATTCAAAGCCTGCCAGGCCACACTGTGTCAGGAAACTTGAATTTAAGAGCCCAGTCCTAACATTTATGTTCCTAGGTTATGTTTCAGAGCTGGTTACAGCTGTTAAGAATATCTCCTTTGGGACTTTTAAGTGCATTATATCATAGCCTTAAGCTGTACTTTGGTTTATCCACAACTCTTCTTTAAACATCAGAAGTTTTGAATCAAAAGATCTCTGGTAACAGAGGGTAACAGAGGGAATGTATCTCTTCATTCTCCCTAATTCACATTAAGTGTGAGGGTGAAAGAACTGTAAAGTGTAGTTAAATAGTCATGGCAGTCTATGAAAAATCGGAAATGTTCTATGAAATGGAAAACATGGAAATGTTCTTTGCCTTAAAAAATGAAACAGAAGAACTAACTGCATTTTTATTTTACTGGTTTCAAGACCTGAATATGTACCTTATTTGATAAAAAGCATTTAAACTGTCCTGAATACAAAGCGACATCCTGTCATTTGTTGCAGAATTGCTATATACTAAGTCAATGTGTTTAATAAGGCTTGGTGAATTTTTTGCTGCTGAAACTTTTGTTTAAAATGCAGAATGAACTTTCAGTGACACTGGAATATTCTGAACTCTCATTTTCTTATTTTTTCTAAAAAGTTTTTTTTTTCAATGAAATGGTTTGTAGATTTTTATTCAAAGTGATATTTCAGAGTTTCTCCCCTCTTTATTTTAAAACACATTGAAGAACTCTAGCCTGAAAACAGACTGCTGAAATCCAGAACACATTTTTCAAACCCTAAATTCTTCTGGAGTTTTATAAATAGTTCTAGATAAATCTGAAGTAATTTTTATTGCTACTAAACAAAGATAAAAAGCTCATCTATTCATACCTCTTCATTCATTCATATTTATTCTGTGTTCACTCATCCACTAGAATCTCTAAATCGCCTAGTTCATCATCATCTGTAGACATTGCACTATGCTTACAAACTGGCTAAAAGGCTTTAATATAGTTTTTGCTACTAACTGTATTTGGCGTTTTGCTTTCAAAAACCCTTGGATATTGTACATTATTATCCAAATGCAAAATACACATTGAGGCATCTGAAACCTCCGAGATATTAGGTATTAATCTCCATTCGAGAATCCCATTTAAGGAATCTGTGGAAAGCACCATGAAGTTAAATCATTTATCACTGTCATGCCATTAGTCTTGGTTATAAGGTTTCCTTGTCAGATAAGGAAGAGGATGCTAGTCTCTTTAATAGACAATACTTTGTTCCAACCTCTAGGAAATATAAGTGATATTTTCCCGTCTTGAAAGCAGTTCTATATTCAGCAGTGCTTTAGACAAAATAAATCAATTAAACATCCATTTTATAGGACTTCAGACACTCTAATACCCCTCATTTTGTCATACATAACTCTTACTTATAGATTTATTATGTATGATTAAATATAGATTAATTTCTAGATTTCTAGAATTTAGGAGTTGTGGAGAAGTTGACTTCCCACTGAAAATTGAGTGCCATTGAGAGCTGTTTTGATCCTTAGGTAAATAAGATATTAACTCTTCTATTAGCTTGTCAGAGTTTACCAGGCCCTAGGAAGGTCTTTAGGGCTCCTCATATCTTCACATAACTGCTCAACTCTTCCTCTTTTGATGGATTTGCAAGTACTACCCCTCTTCTTACTCACTTTCCACAAGTTTCTACACGAAGCCATTATACAGGATATTTTGGTCTGATTCAGTATTTCCTTTATTACATGCTTACAACTGTGCAGAGATTTGGCATTTTAGTAGGTGTTTTGCCTTGTATATTTAGTAGCAGTTTTAAATCTGAACAGTAACTTTCAGTAGAAATGTCCATAATGAAAATAAGCTACAGTTCTCAAATCTTAGATCCAATTTTCATTTTGCTTTAGAAATCAATGTCGTACCATGCTTTACGAATTATCTTGATTTTCAGTCAATGCATACAATTTATTAACCTTCAGAATGCTTAAAACCTCATTCTTCAAAACAGTACCAAATTGAACAAAACACATGCGCCATAAGCCTTGACTCCTCCCTCAGTATGTTCCCTTCACCATTAAATGAAATTGCTACAAGTCCACTGTAGCACTAGTCCTAGACCAAAAGAGGAACTGATGGAGCTGGCAGCTTCTATGTTCCTATGTAGTACCCTCTGACATCTTTTCCAGTCCTGGAAAGATTAATCTAGTTCTTGTAATATGAATTATTTAGCTTTTTTTATTTTAAAAATGCATTTCTTTCTAATCTGTTTTCATTGACTCTTATGCATAAAATCCACTTAGAGCAGTAATTAAAAAGCGATAATCCTTAGAAGAAGATAACACTGTTATGAGTAACAACTTACTCTCTATATTCTACTAAATTAAGGGGATTATACCTTTGATGTGAAACCATAGGCCAGATTGTGCCTCACACAAACCTGCCTGCTCTGGAGGTTACGGCGAGCTGTGCAGCCCACCGGGAAGCTCGTGACGCAGGGCAGACACGCCAGATGCTGCACCTTCCCAGGGCCAAGGGCACGTGCTCTTCCGTATGCTCGGCCAGGGCAGAGCACGGCAAGGCTGCACCTGCCCGTCGTGGAGGATGATTGGTAGACCGGGAATGGGAGCGCGGTGCAGCTGCAGTCTCAGTGAAACGCTGGCGCTGTACGTGTGGCGTGACTCTCCTTCACGTACACGGGCGCGCGTGTGCCCGCAAACATGCACACACACACCAACGGCACACGATTTGGAGCTGACCCCCTCGTTCCAAGCGGCAGCGAGCATTAGGTCATGAGCTTGCTTAGGAACCATCACTTACGGATACTTACAGATTAAAAAAAAAGAAAAAAGAAACGCTTTTAGGACTCTCTCTTGCTTCATGCTATGATAAAACCATAAGAGTGATTAGGCTGTTATTCACATGAACCTGTGTAACACTGTTTTTAAATTTGATATGACTTAATCTGTTGGTAGTCAGAGCACCTCAGATAAAACTGAGAAGTGCTGATGGGGTCCAATTGCTTTGCCCTGAGGCCCAGAAACTGAGTTTGAGTAATGCCATGCCATGACAAACAGCTATTTCTGTTTGTTTGTTTGTTTTTAATACACATATATCAATATAATAGATATTCTGAATGATTCAGTCCTTTTAAATAACATAAAAAATTGTACAACTTTCCATGTTGCGACTGGAGCCGAGTCTTCCAAACACCCTCAACTCTCAGTGGGTCTCAACACAACCACTTGTGCAACAGAACCTAAAGAATCAGATCATTTCCCTAGTAAATTCTTTTCTTGAGCTTGAGTTTGCAGTGTTGGCTGACTACTCCACATTGCAACCAGTCGTGGAGTTGTGGCACATGGAAAGTATTCTCCCTCTATTCAGGTTTTTCTCCGGTTTCACTATGACTTTTTCAAAGTACATTCTACAATAGAAAAGATGACAGTACTCTCTCTCTTCTTAGTATCCTTCCTTGACACCAACAAATGGACATCACTGTTTCAAATTGTTCTTGATTACAAGCAGCAGATTGCTATTCCAGGAAGAATATGAGTTTTAAATTAGCTCCAAGTACAGCCAGGTTCATTCTCATGTGTACAATCATTCAGTGCGTGTTCCAGGAGTGAATTCTTTACATTTAGCATGGTCCTTGCTGAAATTTGTTATAATTATGTTTAGCTCCTGCTTCTCGATGGTGGCATTATTTTAGTGGCCCACATTCTTCGTGGTTGATCATGTCAGGAGCCTTGGCCATTAAGCATCATCAGCAGTTAAAGGAAACATGACTTCTTCAACTGACTTGCCTTTCATTGGAAACCCTATGTGAAAACTCACATTCAGGTGATCCATGTTCTACTTACTTCCTGTGTTTTCTACAGTATAGGTGTCTCTGAAGATGCCAGCAGGAAACACTAAGCAAAATATATTAAAAGAAATTCAGAAGAAGCTGAATTACTTCTTCCTGCTGAAATCTCTTTTACAGTCATTCTTTTCATTTGCAAACTATTTTAAAAAATATTTTCAGAATAAGATAGCAGATGTTTAATTCATAAGTGATTAGATGTAACATCCAACCATGACAGTAATTTTGTGCCTATTGTTTTTATCCAGCTCACAGCCAGTAGAACCGTTTTTAAGGGAAAGGTAAAATCTTGAAGGACAGAGTGTTGCAAACATTTTTTCTAGTGAGTGAATCACAGTAATAGCTTTGCATATGGGTTCAGTTGTACTGAATTCACATGCTCAGAATTAATCATGTGCACAGTTCATAAGATCAGAGCCCGTAAAAAGACATTTATGGAAATAATTTACTCCAGAGTATGTCCTCATGAAGTTTCTCAGTGTAAGTAGCAAGAAGAAATGCTTTTCAAATATCCTTTTAAAATATTCTTTGGGGTCATGTTTCACTTCATTTTATTCAGTACGTTCTTATTATCCTAAATAGGTCGCAGTTACCACAAACAAGATTATGAAATACATGTGTAGAAATGTACACGGATAAATTTCAGTAAAACATGCTCCTTTGTTAGGCACACTGAAAGCATTATGCCATAAGTATTATACAGTGAATGGTTCCCTTTTATGTTAAGATGACTTCAAATATGACAATTTTCATTTATTATGTCCTAATTCAAATCTAGCATCACCTAGTGGAATGGTGCTATGACCAACAAATCTGTGCAAGTTCTGTTTTGGTAGAGCTTAGACATATGTTCCTTATGTAGAGGAAAGTAAGTGTGGCTTCAACTATACTTGAATGAGCCCCATTGGGGAACTGCTTCTCTGACACACTCTGTGTTCAAATATGAAATAAAGAATGGTAATACAGATATCTGAACAACGTACTGTAAAGGGACGTGCTTTTCACAGACACGATAGCTCTGATCTAATAAGCAGTTCAATTGGAGGATAAACATGCTCAGGCTACTGTAACAAAGTTTGCTGGAAGCTTTGGCATACCACTGTGTACAGTGTTCTTTATTGCTTTCCTTGCTCTTTCCAATAAGTCTACTTAAGTCTTTTTGACCATTGCAATGTTCTGTTAATTTATCTATGAAACAAAGTGTATTTTAGTAACAAAAATTAAAGCTAATTTGTACAAAGAGGAGACCTTTGGGGGAATTTTTGCTATATATGAAGACAGCATGACTATGTGAAGAAAAGCAAATAGGTCACCTACCCTGCAGCTGATCTGAGAACCCAGAAAAAGTGCAACACGAGGACAGGAACATGATAGTCTCATCAGAATAGGCTTACAGAAAATGAGGACACATTTGTTTTTCCTAATTTTAAGATAGAAATAATTACACATGAAAAATGGACACATGTGCACAAATGCTATTTTAATGAGTCAAACTATTATGGCAGGATGCAAGTTACAGAACTAATTACATGCCTACACAGAAGAAAATCTCCTTAAAAGGAGATGGTGGTTGCCAAAATTAAGTGCTTTATAGTTGGAGAACACTAGAATCTAAATGGACTATCAAATTTTAATTGTACTTTCCTGTACATCATTATTATGTCTTGTTTTCAGTTGTCTTTTTTTTTCCAAGAGCCCTTTTCATTGTGCAACAGAATTTATTGTACCTACTGAAAAAGCAGCTGCTTAGTACTGCAGTCTTCACCAGCCAGTTAGTACTACCTTATTTACCATATATCCAAAGCCTGCAGGAAATGCAGATTTTTTTTTTTTATGGTCTTTCTAGGCCACTGATCTCTGTAGTATCTGCATGCCTCAAGAACATAGATGAACTTATCACTGCCGAAATATAGGAGACCATTATTATTCCCATTTTACAGCTGAAGAGACAGGGACTTGCCTGGAGCTACACAGTGAATTAGTGGTAGGGCAAGGATTAAAATTCATGGCTTACAATCCTGTGCACATTACTGTGGACCACAGTGCCTTGCTGTCAGAGGTGCTGAGACTCCACAGCTTCTACTGACTTCATCTGCTGTTGTAAGTGCTCAGCTTTGGTCAATAAGCCTTGGGCAGTCCAAGCTGGTCATCCATAAAATAACACACAATTAGTAGTCAGCTGCCAGAATATTGGGTTTATCATCACGTTAAGAGACGGATACTTGGGTCTAGTGTTTACAGAAAGATCTTACACCTGGTTCCCTCACCTCTTGGTGAACATCTTAGCTACTGGGTCACTGACTGTTCTGGGGTGGGTAATCTACCTCTCCAGAATGTATGTGCTAGAACTCAACAGGTTGTAATAAAAGCATTGTAGTTTGTTTTCAGTAAAACAACACTTTATGGGGAAACACATTTACTCATAAATGACAGGCTTGAGATGTCCTTCTTCTACTTCATTTTTCACCTGAAATCCATTCCTTTCTGCTATCTTAAGTATACCTAGGAGTCCATCCCAATGCTGCCCACAGCAAAAGCATCTTACCCGCAGCTGATAGTTCTTGATTTGTTCTTTTTAATAAACTGGGAAAACAGGAAGGATATACCTGCAAACTATCCAGCAGACATTGGGATTTTTTAAATACATTTTTTTTTCTCTTTGAAGATATTCTTTTGATCCTCTTCTTTGCATCTGAAATGCTATGTTCACTGATTATGCCCACTCTTTGGGCACTACCTCATGTACATGAAGATGTTAGAATTGATGTGTGCAAAAGCTCTCTGGATCTACACATGATCCTTCTGAGACAACCAGGTAGAGTTGTTTGCACGCAGTCGACCATCAGTCTGTGATCCACTTAAATATATAGCCTCAAACATGAAAATAATTCTCCAGTTTTCATTAGCTGAATGTAAAAGGCATGAGAGAAATGAGAGTAAATCCTGCTCATCTTACATCTGTATATAGTCTTTTTTGTCCAAAATTTGCAGCCAATGAGGGTGTTGTGAACCAGGGCTGGACAGTATGACTGAATCTTAATCCAGGGCTTCTGGGATCTATTTTGGGGTCTGGATCATCAGTTGTCCAGCCTGAGGACCTGGAGAGTATGCCACACCTTCCTTCCAGCCCACTTGCTTGCTTGCTTCCTTCAGAAACTTTGGCACAGAAGTCATGGGAAACACTCAGGACCCATCACTGAGCTTGTATCTGCTACATCATGGGAGAATGTCTTAAATATGCACCTTTGAGAAGGGTGTTCTCCCTCCCAGCAAAGCATTCCTTGGCCGTGGCCAACATGCAGGTTGGTATCTCCTATCGGCGCTTGACCCAATGAACACTTAAGCATTTCCATAAAGTTGAACAGCTTACCGAGAGAGACCAAGGGAAAACCGTTCAAAGTTCCCTTTGGAACTTTGGAGGTGATCCTTGGAGATGGATCATCCTTGGAGGTGGTAGCTGCCCCTCAGAGCTCTAAGTCAGACAGCAAAGGGTTAATCTGGGTTTCTCACTGTCGAGGGGAATGTTTTAAGCACAGCATGTGTGTCAAATCCTGAGAGCCCTTCTTAACTCCTTTTCTGACTATATCTTCCTCTTCTACCAAATTATTATAGATAATTTTTAGAAATATCAAAACAAAATGCTCAATATCTCCAGTGTTCTACTCTATTCCTTTTTCTTTGGCTAAAACGAATTGCCAAATCTTAGCCCACTTAGCCGCACTTGTTTCATGAGCAAGCCGCCGGCATTTTTCATTGAATAAATTATTTGCCAAAGGGAAAAAAAAAGCCCTACTTAATTTTTATGCCAAATCTCATTCTTCAGATTCAAATAAACTCTCATTGACTGAATCGTAATTACTGGGTCACACTTGAGGCATAACCTCAGCTGATGTATGGGCTTAGTTCCATTGCCCTTCACTTGCGCCAATTTATACTACCAGCTGATCTGGCTGCTTGACTGTGGTATACATAATATACGTTATTAGTTATATTTTTAGCCATTCTTCTGTACTGGAATGGTCAAAACATTTTATTACAAAGCTGTAGGACTGATATTATAATCTTTGCAGTAGTTCAATCCTTTACACTTGTCACCTTTTAGTATTATGTATAGGTCATCACTAAAATCCCGCCATTTTCAGACTATTTCTTTCTGTTTCTTTTGTTTATTTATTTTTCCTAAGCAGCACTTTCCAATTTCTGAAAATGTTAATTCTAGATGGAACAGTTTAAAAACTCATTCTTCTTGAAATTTTATTAATTATAGCACTTGAATCTATATAGCAGAAGTCAGCCTTAATGAGATTTGGAACTGCAGAGAACATTTATTCCCAGCTAACATTTGCCAATGAATTCAGCCTGAAAAGCAGTCAAATCCCAAAAAAGAATTGCAAATCCCCCCAAAAAAAGTAAGTTGTGTCTACAGCTTTCCAAATGGTATGCATTAATGTATTTTTTTGTAGCAGTAGCTAATTACTACAGTAAGTCATTAATTACAGTAAAGCATTTGCAGAATTTTACAAGTGTAGAAACTAATATTTTTGGATGTCTTTCATAGCTACCTGTGTTGATAAGTAACAGAAATAATTAATTTTGTCAATGTGCCCAGCACACGTAAACAACACAGAGAAATAGAGTAAATATAGAAACTATAGCAGACAAAATAGACCTGAGAGTTCATCAAAACAGCTTAAAATGTGCTAATCTAATCTTATCTTAGCATTTACATTGCCAAAATTCAGTTAACAGATATATCTGCAATGTTCATGTATGTATTGATAGACATAAATATTTATATCTTATAACTTAAACAGAGGAGAAAGACATACATGCACATGTATGTTTAATAAAATTTAGAGACGTATTGTCAAGTAGATTTCAGCACCTCTTTTTTCTATTTAATCAATTTGTAAGCTTCACATATGTTCTTCTTCTTTAACATCACTAGTGTACATTAGTTTACCTGTATTGTCTATGAGTACATTCAAACTCCATCTGCTGTGAACCTTTGAATATGCATTTATTGAAGAATTTATTGATATCAATCCTTCAAACTCAGTTCAGTGAATTCTAAGATTTGTTCTGTTATGAAAAAAATGTATGTATAGTAGCATATGCATAAATCCTTGATTATTGATGTAGAACTTATACACTCTAGTTTAAGCCTGATTAATCCTTCTTTATGAAACATACGTATACAATGAATCACTGTGGTTATTCTCCGTAAAGTGTTTCATTACCTAGATGCTTCAGAAAATGGACGAAGTCGGCTTGTTGCTCAACTGTATAGTTAAAGATATATTTTCTCCTCACAACAAGTGCTCTGTGTAGTGCACATTCTGTTTACATGTACCATGTTACCATGTACCTTATAGAAAAGATAATCTGGAATGACCAGACAAAGACTTAGGCCTTAAGGAGCACGCACAATGCTATTTTTTTTATCATTATTATTTTACAAGTATAGATATAACTGTTACTCCAGTTGGCTGAAATGCTAACATGTAAATTCAGCCATTTTGAAGAAATGAGTTAAATTAATTCTAATGAACATAAAATTTCAATTCAGAGGTTTTCTAAGTTGATGCTCACTTGTGTGCTTTAAAGAATAAGTTTATACAGAAAACGAGTATTTTGTATGTGAGTGTATATCACCAGTGTTTAATGCAGAATCATTTGCCTGAACACATTAGTGACAAGCATTTTACATATTTAGAAAAACCGCTATTTGTCCTCTACATTATTATTATTATGTTCTGTACAAAATTATGGTTTATATATTTATTTAGTATATGTTTAAAAGTTAAATTCTGGGGAACCAGAAGATCTATGGACAATTGCTTTCAGGATACAGCAAGTGCCACTGCTGAGCAGGCACTCAGATTAACAGAGAATATTATGTACCTCTGTTAACTCCATATACATTTAATTTTCACTTTTGAATACACCTGCTTCACACTAAGCTTGCTAAGAAGCTTAAGTACATCTATCTGCACTGTCATTCTCACGCTACTAGTACAACATCCACACTTTCAAAGCAGGGAACCTGCAATCAGTCCAACTCCAAGATGGGAAAAAATGTGCACCTGTACATCTGTATCCAGTATTTCCATATAGGTACACAAAGCAATTTGTTAATTCAGCCCAGACCTGGACTTCAAATCCAAGAGATGCTCAGGTTATACATTTTGATGGGATGGCATGCTTATTTCAAATCTCCTTCTGCTTGCATTGCCAGTCTCTCTAGTCCACAATCTGATCTCTGTTAAAAATGCTATGTCAACACAGGGCAGATTCAAGGTTAGATAACAGCAGGTGCTTGTTTATAAAGATATAACATGCACAGAGGAGGTGACTTGCTGCAAGGTTCACGGATATCCAGAAAGAACAGCCTGTATTCTCACAAAGCAAGCAGAAAACAAACAAGAAAGTCACACTTATACCTGGGTATTTGGAAAACACTGGATAGAAATTTATGTGCTGTGCGAGGCAGGAGGGACTACTGCTAGGTTGTCCCTTCTGTTGCCAGAACCTGAGACGGTGAACTATGAGTTCACTACATGACGCATGGTCGCAAATCCCTCTGACCTTCATACTGTGCATCTAAAGGGCAGGCTTTGGTAGCCTCTACAGGAACAGCAAAGAGGTTCCTTATCTGACCCTGTCAAGAATGTGAAAAATACTGTATTTCTTTCATCAGAAAAAAACATCTTTGTTTGCCCTCGAGCTCTGGCTTTGCATCGTTACCACTGGGTGTTAAAGACATTCATTCTCTTTCAGGACAGAAACAACACGGGCTGCCACGAGTGAACTACAGGATCCTGTCTGTGTGCGACATTTCCCTGAAAAGGCTCAGAAAGGCCAATCTCAAGCTTAAATCCTACCCATGGCTCTGGGCCTAATGTCCCTTACTGACCGGTTCTAGGCTTTCAGCAATTTCAGTCTAGTACTGGTACCTTAGGTGAAATTTAAACTTCGTAAATCTAGACCAAGCAGGCTAGTCTGTAAGGGGAGTTTGATTTATAAGGGTGAAAGGGATTTTAAGGAGTCAGATGACAAGAAAGTTTGGAGGAAAAAGATGAAAACCTTTTATCGAGGTGCAGAAAGACAGAGAAGTCAATGTAAGCAGTGGGCACAGTCCTTAATACTGGTCCAAGGAGTCTAAGACATTACAGGAGATTGATACATGTTCAACATGTCTTGCACTGCTTGAGTTATCTCTAGGTATTATTCCCCTTATCTAGTGGGCAAGATATCTAATACCAATCCAAACTCATTTAAATTTCTTGCCAACTACTTTTGAGAAGTAGGGCTGCCAACACTCGGGACTCCTTTTCAAAGTAAGGACCTCTGTAAGGTCTAGAATCCAGAATCACTTCCAGAAACACTGGGAAATTTACAGCATCCTCTAAATCTACGACAACCATGTCCTGCTGTTATACCCTTCATGTCCAGTCATCTGCTAGTCGTGGAAATGGAAATAGATTTGCCTGTGACAGATAAGATAAACTACCAAACAGAAGATGTAGCCTTTCATTCTTCTCTAAAGGGATTGTGTGCAGAAAGTAACCTATTTGCGATTAGCTTGAGATAGCATTTTTTTGACTTTTGAACCTGAAGACTTAGGCATCACAACAAACACCACAGAGAGGCATCAATGTCATGTTCTGAACATCTCACCATCCACAACCAGCTGGAATTTTGCTGGGGCAGCAAGGGCTATCACGTGTCTGCTTCTCCCACTGGTACCACTGAGGTATTTTGTGTCACACCAGAGGCCTTACCCAACATCCCGCTGTGTTTCACAAAGCTCTCTTAAGTAAGTCTGTATTGCCACCAGGATGCTGGGCACAAACCAGTCAAACAAATGCTAGGTCTTAAAGTGCAATTCTATCTGCAGCATGGCCTGTCATGCAAGTGAAAGGCATGTCACTGATGATGTTTTATGGCTGTCCACAGCACTGGGCATTTAATACCCCCTCTCATCACTCAGGGATGCACCCAGTGTTTCAAAACCCTTCAGACTGCCTATCACATCAGCAGTGTTATTTGCATCATTTCACTACTAAATAAAGTTGTGAAATTGTTTGGAGAAAGTAATAGACTATTTGACAGAGTGACACAGTATGGTAGCTTACAGAGTCACACCATAGTTGAGGCTGGAAGGCACCTCTGGAGGTCATCTAGTCCCAAACCCCTGCCCAGAGCAGAGTCAGTTCAAGCAAGTTGTTCAAGGCCAAGAATGGTCAGGTTTTAAATATCTCCAAGGATGGAGACTTCACAACTTCTCCGAGCAGCCTGTGCCAATGAGAAATCACCCTCACAATAAAAAAAAAAAAATATTTTTCTTAGGTTTAAATGAAATTTCAGTTTGTGCCCATTGCATCTTGTCCTGTCACTGGGCACCACTGAGAAGGGTCTGGCCTGCCCTCTAGACACCCTCTTGTCAGATATTTATATGCACAGATGAGATCCCCCCTCATTCTTCTCTTCTCCTGGCTGAGCTGCCCCAGCTCTCTCAGCCTTTACTTGTAGGAGAGATGCTCCAGTCCCTTGATCCATTGTGGCCTTACTGGACTTGTTCCAGTAGCTCCATGTTTGTCCTGTACTGGGAAGCCCAGTCCTGGAGCCATCACTCCAGGTGTGGCTTCACCAGGGCTTAGTAGAAGACTCTTTGCTTTGATCTCTGCAAACTCGGAGAAAGAAAGGAGTGGAAACAACATTTATCTGTCATTTAGGTCCGGACTGTGTGTTGTGTGGCCCAAAGCCGGTATTAGCTGATGGTTAGAGATTCACACAGTGACTGAGTTCTTTGGACTGGTCTCTACTAAAAAAGTGGTCACATTGTCAGAATCACTGTCCCAAGTTCTGCCTTTTGTGAAGTCTTAGCAAAGAGGCCAAAACCATAAGATTTCAAGAAAATAGGGAATCCTCTCCACATAAACGCCTAAAGGGAAATATTCTGCTAGTAGAAAATGCCTCCAAAGAGCTGGTCAATGCCCACCACACTACTTTTTGTAGTTCTCTTGTGAGAAGAGGAGTGGTCCTAAGAGTATAACCGTGGTAGAAATCACAGCCTAGGCTGCCCCTGACTGGTCACTTTTGTGCTATGTAGAGGCAGTTCTAGCTCATATGCATTCACCCCTGCAAATGAGGAATGCTACAAAATGACAGAGGGAAGGGGAATCGCAGAGAGTTAACAGTGCAAGGCTCCTCCCAAATATTAAAGAAAATCATGTGTGAAATGCTTATGGTTAGGTTATGTCAGCTTTTGCTAAATACTGGCACAGGTAAAGCAAACATTTCCTTGACCAGAATAAAAAGCATTTTTTCCACATACAAAATTCAGTGCATCCTTTAAAACTGAATAAAAGGAGGCTAAGAATACAAATAGGGTAAGTATGACTCACAGGATAGTGTCTGAAAAAAAAGCAGGCAGCGGAGGTCATGTACGATGCTGTTGCCTTCAAAGCCAAGATCTCTCTATCGCTTGTAATAATTTTAGCTCAACAGTTCAAAGCTGCCATCGCGCAGGGACCTGGGATGCAGATCTACACAATTAATGTCTGACAAGCTCTCAAGAAAGGACCTTTGCCCAGGAGTTAATTCCCTGCATTATAAACAGCATGTTTCGAATATATCGTGTCATTAGGTATAATTAGCTGGCAAAGAGAAGCCACCCTGCATTACACCGCTGCCTTCAAGACAAAGGCTGCAGGAAAAACCAACAACGCTGCTAAAAGCCATCAGATTCAATTGCTTGCCGGCATAACTCTTGACCAGCTACGTCTAAGATGAGCTTTCCTCCCAAACACTTTATTTCCCGTTTGTTATATTTAAAGCACTGCACAATAAACGGGTGATTTCCAGCGAATTGACTCAGTGCTTTCTTTGACAAATTAGCTATTGAGTTTGGGCTGAAACCCTCGCAATTGCCTACACACGGTCCCGGCCTCCGCAAAGGAGGCCACGAAGGCCGCGGTGTTCGTGCGCCACCGTCCGCCCCATGCCCACGTCCGTGTGCGCACAGGCTCCCGTTTCCCACAGCTCTAGAGCTGCCACGAGGGTTGCATGGAGCGGTGATACCCTCTAATGGTGCATCAACAAACTACATATATCTACCGAGGTCGCCCACCTAAATAACAGTAAAAATGCTGACTGAAGAGAAGGGTCTTTTGAGTGGATACTCTCCATGGCAAACGCGACTTCCTAAATTAAGCTGGTATTTATCAAGCGCTCTGTTTTACTGAACATGGCACTTCTTCATTTAGTTTCTTTAAGCGAAACTCAACATGTGGTCTAGCATTTTGTTCCTGTTTTGTTTCCCAGAGACTTAAATAATTTTGCTCTTTGCTTTTGCTAAATGAACCTGCAGCATATGGCTTTGAGGAGGAGATCTGACAAGTTAAAGAATTAATGTGAGGTTCTGCTGCGCAGTAAATTGGAGCAAGCAGCTACAGACATGCAAGTCCCACTGGTTCATATGAAAATTCTAGGCCATATTTCTCGGGGTTTGCTGCTGCAAAATTATTTAAAGATGATGTATTTTTACAGCATCACCTATACAGAGATATAAAAAGTTCATACCAGATAAAGTAATCCAAGCATAGCTAAAAATCTGTTTTAAACATTCTTAGGCAAGGGCATTACCATGAGAAACTACTGTCATTTTGTACTACTTTGCTCAGATATTTTTAAACTTGCAGAAAGCTATTCTGATAGCAACATTCATTCACAACTTGGTATTTATTGAAGTCACTAAGGTGCAACGAGGAACAGCGTATGTCATTGGCTCTGCATTTAAAATCATAAATCATTGCTTGAACACCTGAAAATAGCTAAGTGCCAGAGAAAACGAAGCAATGAAAATCAAAATCCGCAAGGACCCTTTTCCGATTCAAACTGTAGGGATCATCATGAATTGGGTACATAGGTAGCAACACTCTCTATGGCAATGAGGTACAGAATCTGTATTGATCTCGGTGGAGGGATTAATTTCTTAAAGCTATTTTTTTAAGGAATATATGAAAAAGACAAATGCCTGCTTGATCCATAATGTTGCTTGAAAGCCAGACATTATCTCGTTAGATCTGTTAATTTAATATCTGAGTTTGGAGCATTATTCTAAAGGACGCTTTTGGTGGTATATATTTAAACTGTATTTATCATACATAGTGCATACATGTTAGAAAATGCTGCGCGCCTGAAGGAATCCAGCAGAACTATGCGTCAGCAACGCTCATCTCAGCTCTTTGGCATCGCTCAAAAGGCACCAGGCGTTTTGTGCCTGCATGCGGTGTAGGAACTCATAGCAGGCGCAATGCCCTCCCTATACGGAGGCACGGGAGCAAGGTGCCCGTTTGGACGGGAAAGCACACACATCCACCGGGAATTCTCCACGCCGCCGCACGTCTCCTGAGAATTGCCATTTGGGAACCGCAGTAAGGAACAAGTGGAAAGAGACAGTTGGCATCGGGGGCATCGGCCACCACTTCGACATTCAAGAGTTACAGTGGCATACAATGGGTCCGTCTGCTATAGGAGTATATACATATATATATGTATATACCTACGGGTGCGCGCGCCAAGTGGAGCCGGTAGCAGGGCGTTATTCGCCCGTCCGGAGAGCAGCAGACCCCGGGCAGAGGCTGGCGGGCTCGGCCGCCGCAACGGCGCCGTCCCGGCCGCCTCTCCCGGCTCCGGCCTCAGCGCGGGGCGGGGCGGGTGAAACCGCTGTGGGAGCCGCGGCCCTGGGGCCCCGGAGCTTCCTTGTTTCTGTCACCAGCTCGGGGATTTCCACAGCTCTGGTGTCGCTGGCTGCCCTCTCTCCCGCAGCTGGCAGCAGAGCACTAGTATTTCAACAGGCAAGTTCTCAGTCGGGCCATGACCCCATCCCCACTACCTTTCTTTGTTTCTGTTGTATGTGTTGCTTTCTACATGCATGTTTTTGCAAATATGGAGACTTGACAGGTAAAGAATAAGCTATGGATTTATGTTATATTGACAGCTCAGGCAGGTGCTGGAAAATAAGCAAGAATGTAGCCAGAGAGGGAGAATTACTGACTAATGCACCTTTCAGATGGTAGAGGATCCTGATGAACTAGCAGTACTGGAAGAAATCCAGCATGAACTGGTCCTGCAAGGTAATCTTTCAAAATGCTTTTTCAGACTCTGGTTTTCTAGTAATCCAAGCTAGGGGAGACTGAGCTTTCTAGTTCCTTCAGACTGTGGGAGATTCAGAACAACCTCCTGGAATGTGTCTGTAGTCTCTGGTGCACTGAGACCCTCTGTGGCATTTTAAGTTTGAGCAGCACTTTAGAGTCTGTGAGAAGCTAATAAAGGAGAGCCAGGAGACAACACTGTGATGCTGGGGAACTGCAGGAGCCTCTGTAAATCAATTCGTAATATTTCTAGCTTGTTGGTTGAAAGTGTTAACACCTGTGGAGCTGAAAGCAGCTAAGGCTTAAGCCATAGGGAAAACTGGATTAACAGCAACTATTTCTTCAAGCATAGAAATCTGAGCCAAACAAAGTCAAGTTCAAGAACTAGAGGCTGCCCCAGACTTTGTCCTATGACCAACTTCATGCATGTTTCTGTAGTACCTGATTTCATAACAGCTGTCTGAGGGTATCTTGTTCTTTTATTGTTGCAGAACAGTTGGTCATAGAAGAGTATGAGCGAAGTCTTCAGTTTGATGAAGAATGTCTCAATGCAATGCTTGATGGCTTGGAGGCCAGTGACAAGATCATCTGTCCTGTGTGTAGAAAGTAAGAAAGCCCTTGGTGCTGGAACAAGGTGTTTGACAAAAGCCTCTCAAAAAAACATTTCTCCACTCCATAGTCTTGCAGGTTTGGGCAGCACTGAGTCCATGGTACTCTAGGTAATGTTCATTAAGAGAACAGTGGCTTTTTTTCCATTGTTCTGTGCGAGGTATTTGGGTCCTTTCCCTGCTAGGCAAGTGCAGCTGCCTCTGTCTAGAGCGTTACAACAAGATTACAGGCACTAACAAAAGCAACAGCCAAACACAGTTGTGGGTATTTCTACAAAATAGAAAAGTGAGCTCCAAAATCTAACAACTTTTGCCAAGACCTATCGTTGTTCCTGTGTTGTTGTGGAGATGCTTGCTGTCTCCTGTCTTCCTAGAAATAACCTGACTGTGAGGAATCACTTGGTGTTGTGCCAGTGTGGATTATACATCACTGCTCAGGTAAGCTATGTTGTGCTGCAAGGTCAGCACCATTCTGAACAGGAGACAGCTTTGAGCTATGAAGCAACTTAGGTCTAAGATTTCTCTTTTGATGCAATTTATCTCAGGATATGACAGAAGAGAAGCTCCGGTCCCTTCTAGAAAACACTATAACAGAGCACAGTTACAGGTGCTTTCACAATCCAGAGTTTACTGTTACCAGTGGAATGGAGGAAGAAACCAGTCTTCTCATGAGCTGTTCGGTGAGTCTCAATGTCAGGTTTCTAGAAAGGGTCTCACATTGGACTGACTTCTCAACTACACACAGAAACCAGCTGCCCACTGACCTCAGTGCTTTAGGTTGCTGTTTCTCTCAAACTTTTCTTGACTATCTGTGACTGTGAAAGGAGGAGCAGAGGAATTACAATTTATCTTAACTGCTAGATTAGGGAATTTTTTTAAGGACCTGTCAAACTTATTTTTCTTAAACCTTAGTAAACATCTTTAAGTCTTGTGTAGAGCACCTATGTGGAGTAGCTTTTCTCGAAGAAAAGCTGTGAAGTTTCAGTTTAGGCCTTAAGGCCCAGCCCTCTTGGAGAAACCACCTCCTCTGGTTTCCTTTGCTCACACTCAAGCTAGCAGGGAGATCTTAACTTTGCTGCTTAAGTAAAGCTGCTCTCTCTTTATCTGTACCTGTTTGGTGGCTACAGTTCTAGAAACGCAGCTTTTCACTTCTGAATATTAATATAGCTTTATAAATGAATATGGTTGATTTAACTCACCTTACTTCTTGTAAAGGTCTGTGACTCCTGGACGATTCTCCTGTAACTTGATTTGGCTGCTGTTTTTATCCCTGGAAGAACTTCTTGAGCTAGAGCTGCTATTATTATGTATATACTTGTAACTGCTGTGTCAAAAGCATATTTGACAAGGCAGTAGTATTGCCTTAATTGCACTTTTGATGACGCAGTAAGTATTTTGAAATAAATACACCTAGTTTATTTCAGCCTCCAAGTCTCTTTAGTAACCAGTCCATCGGTGTTTTCTCAGCTCACGTTAGTTTTCATGCTTGTTTTCTCTTCACTGACACCTCTTTGCCTTGCTATATCCTTTCCCCTCTCTTGTAGAGAACAAGTGACTCCTTGTAAGGTTAACCAGTTATGCACTTCACCGAGAACAAAAGCAAATCCCTTGGAAGAGCTTATGGAAAGATAATTTATTTGGCATTTAGTATCTGCTAGAAGTTATTCATTTGCCTTGCATGCACCTAGTTTTAGCACACATATTTCATTCCTCACACCTGTTAAGCTTCCTGTTCGCTTTATGTGAGATAAGCCCCACTTTGAGCCATGGGTGTAATTAACTGGCAAACATCAATATTGCTCTGATATACTTGGGTTAACAACACATAGATGGGCAGAGGGACAGCAAAGAGCAACATGATCTGGATGAGTTCCCTGGGAGACAAAGCTCACTCAAACCTCTACAGGGTAGGCTGTCTAGGAGCGGGGAGAGAGCACCTGCTTGGGTTTGGATTTTTGCCCTCCAAGCTGCAGGAGGATGGACAGAATTCTGCTCCTCCCGTCTTTAACTTAGCCCAGCTACTCCCTCTGCAAACAGTCATGAGAAATGTATTTCTCCTTCAGTAACAGAAACCAAAACCAAAGTAAAGCAGCTTAATGCCCAACCTCAAAAACATGTACTTCCCTCAGCACCCTGTACAACACCAAACCTGATCCCTGCAGCATTCCAGAATAAAAGCTAGCCCTGGACAAAATTATTGCACAAGTGCAAGACACAAGTGCCATTTAAATATGCTGTCTCATGTCAGCATTTTTCAAAGATGCAGTTAAGCCAAAGGAGGAAGCAGAGCTTTAATCTAGAGCCAGCTGACACAGAGCTCCTAACCACAGCAGGGGCACGTTCTGGGTTTCTTATGCCCTTAAGGCAACAGCTGGAGACATCAGATCATACAGAAATCCACAGCTGCTGGCTTGCAGCAATGCCTTGGACATGAGCATCCACAACATTTGAATTAGACTGGTGAACCTGAAGTGCTCCAGGCTCCTTAGGTTATTTACTATAGCAACTACATTAATACTGCTGTAAGATGTTAGGGCAGGATGTCCCTATTTAAAACAGCTCCTCAAAGCCTCCCTTTCAGAGGCTTTCTACTCTGTGATACACATGAAAGCAGCAACAACTTCAGTCATATCCTGATTACACTGCAGCCCACCACAGTACTGACCTGGGACACCTGCAATGAAAGAACCACAGCCAGAGTCCTCCACACAGACAGGTAGTTCTGGGCACCTAAAGGTGCTGCAACAGTTCTGTCTGGAGAAAATCCCCTGCCAAAACAGTTTTTGCACCAACTGTTCTGGCAGCTGTAGTAACCACTGACACTGACTAAGGCATAGAAAAACCTTGAAATCATTTTACGGCAACTGTCTTGGTCTGCACTGGTATAGCAAGGAGAAAAAAAACTAGCTTGCAATAGGATGTTGAACGGATTTTTATTCTTCACATTCAGTCATAATTGTACAAAAACACTCAAGTGGGATGAGGCAATTCCAGACAATGTTACAGAACTTGATCTGGGCTGCGACATAAATAAAAATTCCCCCAAACATGCGAGAATCCTCATTTTCCCACAATTCTCATCTCTTAATTCAAAGTTACTTACTCTCAGTATCTGTTGTGAAGATAGTTTGGGGTATTGCTGGCTGGACCACTGCTGTGGAATACCCACATTTGAAGATTAGTTTCCTAGCCTAATCTACTGACATTTGACAAAGCTTTTAAGGTCTTCAAGAAATTTAATGTACTCCTGGTGCTCCAGTGCAGTGCTGAGCTCAATCAACTCATCGGCAAATGTGTTGTCTACTCCTCGATCAGCCAGGAAATCCATTAAGTGATCATACAGGGCCTGGAAGGAACGGACAGGAGGCTTACAGAGCGGAACGTGCCTGGTAGGGGTTGATTTTACAGTGCCCCAAGCAATGGGCTTTTCTTCCTCTGAGGAGGACCAGACATTCCTCTGGTCTGGCACTGAGAACTTAAGTACAGATTCCAGGTTTGTTTCTTTTAATTTTACGTCATCGCTAGGAAAACCTATCTGGAAAACTTAGCAAAAATTAAGCTACATTTTATGTTGAAGATAAACTGAATGTTACTTGAGCATGTGTCAAAGTACCCCTAAAATGCAATGCAGCTAGGAGAAAGCATCACAAACTTCTAAAGCCTTAAACAGAAATGGTTTCAATAATACAGAGGCCTCTCACTGCTACCAACATCACCTGCACTGCACGACTGGGACCATGTAACAACCCTCAGTTGCGGCAGGGCACGAGTGCCTCAGAACCTGAGGCACAAAAAGGCGCTGTTACATGGCAAGCATGGGGAGACCCCTGCATCTGGAAGAGGAGTCATATGGAATTCGGGAGCAGAGGGTGAGTCCAGAGGAGCTCAGGTGCCCTCTGCAGTCTAAGGCCTTGTTAGATGTAGCAGCACTTACCCAGTCAAGGGAATCTGTATTGAGGGTGTAGTTGGTTTCCTTCCAATCCGATTCTCCAGTGGGCTGAAAGCTGACCTCTCGAATCGTGAAAATGTCACTTTCATCCTCGCCCTCTTGTCCAACCTGAAACAGGAAACAGATGCAAGACAAGGATTAGTCCCAACTACAGGGCACTTTCAGCCACTTCATCCTGAAGTGAGGAATACAACAGTGCAGACAAAAGCCAAATTAATGTCATTCCTCTCTTGCAAAGCATGAAAATAAGCATGCATGTGCACCTGAACCCAGGACAGCCCAAAACAGGTCAGGCTAACAGCTCTTGAAGTAACTTGATGTTTCCGTGACCTGATATTTAGGAAGCTGTAAAAATTTCCTCTTCTGCACTATTCTAAAACCATCTGTTCTCAGAAGTCTGTGTAACCTTGGTCAACACAGAGTATTTGCATGAAAAATCTGTTAAGATTTGCAAAATAAACCACAAAAACATCACCCTGAAGCAAAGCTCTCAATGTGATTCCCCTACTTTTTTTTTTGCTAATCCCTACTGCTCTTTGACCTTTGTGAAACCCCAGGACTAGTGAAGCTTACAAGTTATTTATAGGTTGTGTTAAATGTATCTTGTTTGGGCCATTCTCGTTTACCTGTCTCAGTTTGCCATGCGGTTAAAGAACTCAGACCTTGTTTCTGTAATTCAGTAAGACAGCCTAGGAGCAGCTGATCAGAAAAGTACAGTCAAGACTGGAGGAATGCAATGGAACATCTCCCAGAGATTGTTCTTGTAAGCTCTTAAAGCTTCTTCTTTTTTTTAATGTTAAAAAAGAGAGGTAAGAGGAGACTGCATGTTCTGCAGATTAAGCCAGCCAGCAGACTGTAAAGAACAGTTAGATTAAAAAAATGGGCACAACTGCCCTATGGTCGAGCACGAAACGTGCAGCAAGCCACATGCCGGAGTTAGCTACAGTTCAATACTCACCTCATCCTCAGGATAATGGCAGTCGAGAACAAGGGTCTGTTTTGTATCATCTTTTATTACTTCCACTACAAAGTTGGGAGTTGATGTAAGATCAGGCTACGTAAAAAATAAGAAAAAAAAAGTCACATCAGCGTTGCAGTCTGAACAGGACAGTCCTGAAAAAGAGCCGAAGTGCTGCAGGTAGAGCCCAACAACCCAACGAGCCAGGACACAGCCTGCTCCCAGCCACTCACTTCTGGAGATCCGCCCGTCCGGGCCAAGGCGCCCTCCAGCCTCACCCTGGGCTCCTTATTTTGAAAGGCTCTTTACTTTAGCAGGTTCCAGGGGCAGCCATAAAGTCTAGTACTTCAGTTCCTTTCATTTCTACTTAGAACCCGCTCATACTCTTACTGCTGCAGAGAGAACAGGGTTCACAGCCAAGTAACAGGCAACAGAGAGTAATCTGCATTATCTAACATTATGTTCCCAAGTATCAAATGAGAGAGAGGAAAAGTACAAGGGGAAACCACTAGCTCTCCTGCATGCCGACAACCATAATGAAAGTGTACACAGAAGTGCACACAAAGACCAGGTTTACCTCCTGCTCATCAGGTTTCTGCTGTCCTCGTGTTTCTTCCTCTTCTTCCTCCACAGACGGTGGGATGCTGTTGTTGATGTTGAACGTAACCGTTATCCTGCAAAAGAACCATAAGCAATATTTTAAACACAGTAAAGAAAATACTTACTGCATCTCTCTTAGTTGAAACTCTTCTAGTGAGTAGTGTTATACACAGTGAATTTGGAACAAAATTCAAAATACTTTATGCGTTCTTCTTTACGTTGTCCTTCCTTCATATGGTATGACTTCAGTTTACAGTTTAAAGATACACACAGTAACAAAACTGACGTCCTCCACTCGCTCTCACAAGCGAGCATGACAGCTTATTAGACAGCTTTCTCTTTTTCTTTAACGCGGGAAGCCCTCAAAATCTTTGCAAAAAATAAAGGCGCATAAGAAGGCCAAACAGCGTGGAAGGAGGAGACAGCGGTTCGCGCAGGCCTAGCCGGGCACGGGACCTGCCCGCACTTACTTCTCGCCGGCCACTTTGCGGAGCAGCTTGGCCTCGGTGCCGTGCACCTCCAGCTCCCAGCCGCCGGACATCTTGGGCAGCGATTTGTGCTTCTGGATCTTCCGCTCCTCTTTTATCTCATCCGTCAGAAACTCGGCAAACGCTTTGTCGCCTGAGGAGCGAGAAAGTTTATTAGAAAATAGTAATTTTTAAGAAAGGCGGGGGAGGGGGGCAGGACACCCGCTGAGGGCAGGACATGGCGGCCGCC
>JAYECN010162931.1:0-26630 GCA_035222435.1 Microcambeva ribeirae | reverse complement strand
GACTCAGCTACAATCAGAATTCAGGTTGAGGATGTAGATGAACCCCCGGTGTTCAGCAGACCAGCATATATAATTGAAGTGAAAGAAGATGTTCCGATGAACAGCATAATAGGAACAGTAACAGCTCAGGATCCAGATGCTGCCAAGAACCCTGTCAAGTAAGCACTGGCTATTTCACCTCATGCTCTATTTTTTTACTGCTTAATTTTGTTTTATTCATTCAATGTACAAAAGAAAATGAAAAAAAAAAAAAAAACCTTTTTAAGAATGAAATTGTTCAGGTGTACTTAAATGCAGAGTATTGTAGATGGCAAATGATCTCTTACGCTAGAGCATATATATATGCATGATTGTGTGTGCATGCCCTTTGCATCATTGAATTATACCCTAGCTTCTTCAGTAACTAATGCTTGTGATTATTCTCAATGACACTACCTACATGGGAAGATTTACTAAAAAAAAAAAAAAAAAGAAAAAGAGCACTCGAAGAGGTTTGTGTTCCCTATTTAACACTTTCCAGTGCAGTGCATCCTCTTGGCTGTGTGATAGGAGAGCAACTCAACGGCCCTTTCTTCTCACATCCTTCCAGCCCTGGTTAACGGAGGTCACATTTACCGTGTCTAAATTACCAGTAGCAATGCCTTAGAAGCAGCCCATGTGCACACAGACTGTGATCTCACTTCTGTCAGTGTAAGGCTAGTAAGATAAGAATCAGGATCATGGACTTCATAAATTACCCTTGCCATGAATCAATACACTATGCTTAGAGGAAGTGGAGGAGACTCTGAAGTCAGAGCAGGTAAACCTAAGCTCTCATTCTCTGTAAACTGTGTAACAAGTACGTTGTTGGATTATAAAACAGAGGTCTCACTTAGAAAGCTCATTGCATCTGCAAACATACTTGAGTACTTAAATCGTGTTGGATAGAGTAGGAAAGAAATGTTAAACAGCTATGCCCTTTAATTAAAGTTCATTGCTACTGAGAGGCCAGTGAAAGGAGGAAATGAAAAACACAGCGATATTAAATTCAGGTCAATTTTCAAAATGTCACTGGGTTGGACACCTTGTAAATGCAATAGTTGACTTAAGATCAAAATAGAACAATGCAAGTTTAATAAAGTCCACTCCGCTGATACTTTGCACTTCTGCAAACAACTGGTTTTCATCAAGATATCTCACAATATGAACAAGCTTTAAGCTCTTGGCTCATCTTTCAGGATGGATAAACATTATCATCTCAATTTCCTAGATGATGAAACTAAATCTGAAAATCTTTTGTGGCAGAAGCCTTCTTTGTCTTCAGTTTGTGTGCAGTGCTTTGCACAGAAATCCTAGTTCAACACTTAAACCTTCTCAGGTTTGGATTTATTTATATCATGACATGCAACAAGTAAAGGAATTTTTGGATTAGCAGAGCATAGTAAATGGCCACATTGTTTTTTGCTAACTTTGGAGGAGCCCGGAGACTGAATAAACACCTTGTACAGCATGCGTTTTTGGGACATGCTAGCAAAAAAGATAAAACCAGATCATGGTGGAAACCTGACCCCTTCCAGTCCTCGTATGAGCCTCATTTTCATATCTACTGTTTGCATTCAACAAGCCCCAACACCTAATTGTAAGTGCTTTATATTGGATAGGGATTATACTGTAAACTGTTGAGTGTTGCCTCCTGGCTCTTTTTCTGAATATGGATGCTAGAAGTTGTCAGCCTTTGGCAGGACAGTTCTTTAACACTGTATAGGTACTCTGCCTCTTAGGAAAAGGAGATATTAGATAATTACTGAGCAAAATATAATAGAGGTGTCAAAATTCATGCAGAGTAGCGGAAACCTATCTCCCTTGTACACTACCAGCATGTATCAAACAAGGTGAAAGAAGAAGAAAAAAGAAGAAAAAAATGAGGAAGAGGTTAAAGTAACAGAAATAAATGCAGTAAGAGGAAATGGGGAAATCAGAAGAGGGGAAGGAAATCAACAGACAGCAATAGCCTGTGAGATGTAAGCTTATAATAAGATTTGATTTTATGGTCTTAATATCTTCTGTATCTCCTAGACTTTAGGGCCACAGGTTGCATCTGCATCTTTTGACAGTGATTTTTATTTTCCATCATGCACTGGAGATGCTAAACCCGATTTTCACTCTGAGCTTTGAGAAAGATGCAATTAGACTGTATATATATATATGACTTGTCACTTGCTTGTCAATTTTCCTTGACATTTTAAAATAAAATCTTTAGACACTTGATGCTACAATGAAAGCCTTCCATTTTCTCCTCCACTTGAGTGAAGATTTCTCTTTTTAAACAATCTCAGCCCTAACTCCACTAGATGAAAGATCCTTTGATCTTCCATTAAAGGAAACCTTCACAATATCATTATGAAAATACATTATAAAAAATTCACGCGCACATCCCTTCCTGACCCACAAATCTTCCAGACTCGCAGTTGCATTAGACAGCAAGCCGCTGAGTAACAGAAGACAATGAAGCAACACCAGAAAAGGAAGTGGATACCTGCTCTGGTTGTCAGAGTGCTTCATTCACCACCCATGTATTGGTAGAGCCTTATTTTATCAGCCTAGCTGCTATAGATAAGCTTGGCTGCAACGCAACGTTAAGAAAATGCAGAAATACACTGAGAGATATTTGTCTATATGTAAATATTCATCCGTAGGTAAACTCATCCATAAACTCCTGATTAACACTCCACTGTCCAGTTGTTTTATAAAAAAAAAGTTTTGCACGCTTGTGCTTGATCTAAACAGAAATGATTTTAGTACCCACTGCTTACTGGGGAAGAAAATGCTGCAACTGGCTGTGTTATACATCAGATCTTCTTAAATTGCTAGTTGAGTTTTTTTGCTATAGTAACTCCTGAAAGGCATAATGAAGTTCATCAGTCACTGGAACTGCCTCCCTGCTGTGATTTGATTTACTAAAGTATCCCCGATGAAAATGATCTGCAAACAAATGTAAGGCTTAATTTTGTTTGTGTATTTTACTGACAATATATTTGCATGTGTTAGAGTCTCTCTCTCTCCCTCCCCTTCATCCTGTTGTATGCAAGGAGAGAATGGAATCTGCACAATTACCTTTTAACTTCCTGGCTTGTCAAGTTTTCAAGGTTTAAAAGGGGTGAAGTCCTGCCATCTGACAAATATGCACCAGTGATTTCATTAAATAAATGTAAAAATGAGTTTGATGTTGTCTGCTTAATCCTTAGTAGGTTATGAACCATTAAGTCAGAATCGCCACCAATTCGACATAATTAACAATGCTTGATCAAAGGAGACGGGATTATATAAACTGAGAAATAGAAGTGACAGTCTAGCTTATTAAAATCATTCTTCTAGGCTGGGGTTAATGATATAATTAGAATATACTTTAACAGCATTGACCTTGTATGTATTTTCTCTTGAATATGAAGAAATAAAATTAACATTTCATTAAGAAGCTGTCCTCTGTTATTGCTTTTTTTGAGTTTACAAATGACTTGAATATATATAGAGTTTTACAAAGACTTACATTTTAAATTCTGGGCATCCTGAAGAGAAAAATCTCCATGCTACAGCTCTGTTAATCGTAGTAAGAGTCCATAAAGAATTGTTTTCATTTCTCCCAGATACAATATTACAGACACAACTGAATTTAAGAAGTTTTACAAAGTAATCATAGCTATTAGAATATACCAAGGCATTAAAATATCTTGCTGTTTTGGCACATTTTAAGTTCATTCATAATATGAAGCATAAGTGAGAGCATAACCGAAGAAAAAAATGGTCTACTCATGCCTAAAGCTAGACACTTGCTTAAATATCTTGCTGAATGAGTCTGAAACATACTATTACAGTTGTCTAGAATTGCTAATCTATGGGAAATCCTGATACTTCATTTCAAATAGGAATGAAAAATCTAGATTTACTGCCAAATGGAAATACTACAATATTCCAAATATATGGAAATGAGATGCAGAATATCTTAAATATAACCAAATTCAAAACATAACAACATAATGTCATATAAAAGCCTGAATGCATGAAAATTAAAATGAAATGTTTGCCGTATCAAATACTTAGTTTGTCAAAAAGTAAGAGATTCAGATCAGTTTTATATAAACTTGCTTCCATCAGAAATTTCAGCCAAGTCAATGAATTCACACCTAATACTTAGATTTGGACAAAAACACATACACTTTTGGATCTGTCCCATCAGTCAGCACTGCATATTATGTACACTTTTGCATGGTCTTTTCAAGCTGTCAGGAGTGTCATAATACTGTGTAACCACTTAGTGGTACCAGCTTAGTTGACAGCCTATAGCTCAAATGTTGTTACCATTGGTCCAGCAAGGACAAGAATAGTAAATCAACCACAAAAGAAGTGCCAAGGCAAGCCTATGAAAATCCTCCCAAACTCTTTAGCTATGCGGAACACCTTTGCATCTCATTTGGCTGTATCTGTGGAATTCAATGTTGAGAAAGAAAAGTAATTAGTACAGGTACAATTTTGTTCAGGAAAGTAGAGTACACTAAATTCTCCTTTTAGAATAATGTCAGGCTAAATGACTGTGCATTTTATATCCCTTTTGTTTTCTTGCAAAGAATCAAAAAGCATTTGTTTACAAGATAATTAGCATGTTTGCCTTTTAATTTAAACTTTCCTCTGTAGTGCATGTATGAACTGGGCCCCTCTATTCTCTGAAGCGAAGAGACACTGCACAGGAACTGGGAAATCTGTGCGGAATGAGGGACAACACATTGCAGAGCTGCTCCTAGAGCAGAGCAGGAAATGGGCATTACTTTCTTTAGCCTTTGCATTCCTCTGTTCTACAGTGACACTATACTCCGTCTGTCACTCTCCTAACATGGTTTTAATCCAACTACACACTGGCTCAGCCATATCTCTATCCTTTCTCAGATGCAAGGGACAGCAGGAGTTGCTTTCCTTCCATTGCTATGGCCTGCAAGGAGATCAAAGGAACATTCTGGCTTTCCTAAGTGCACACATCAGGGTTGAGCAGAATAATGCAGTTGTAGAAACAGAATAATGCAGTTGTATGAACAGAATAATGCAGTTGTACAGTTGCTTTAGCAAAATCAGAAACATGTATCTGCCAAAAGCTCCATAATTTATGCAAGAATTTTCTTTTTTACAAGAGGAGGAATCAAGTCACAGCGTTTGCATAAGGATAGTAACACACTCTCCTGTAAACCAGAGACTTCCGTAAGTTATATTCAGTACAGCAGAAAAAAGATCGGATTGAAAATCTGAAACCATTCTTAGACTCTGAACTACAGAGCTTGTTAGCATTCATTTTCACATCTGGCTTACCACATAACGTAGCGCTGAGCGACTTAGTTTTAATGAATTACAGCAAGCCTTTATGTGACATGTACCACGCAGTAATGAACCTGCTCCTTGCTGACTTCCTTCAGCAGTGGGAAGCAGGGGTGGGAGCAGTCTTTTTAAACACTGGGAAGTGAGACAAAGAAACAAACCCCAGCCATTAAAAATTTTCTGTCAGAAGGCCAACAGCCTTAAAATAAACTTCACAGACTTCACATTTCTCACAAAAACCAAAGCTTTGATGAGCCTCAGGGGTATGAAAATTCCACAGCAACTCATTTATGCAGTGATAGTGCCCACCTTCTAAATCAAACCTCCAATGTGTCATTATCTAGCAGTTCAGAACAGGCTCTCCGTGTGAATAGAAAAAGATGCTGAAGCCTGCACTGAAAACAAAAGGCAACCCCATTTACTAGTTGTTTGATGTCTAGTCTTAGAAAATGTTTTAAGGGCATAGAAATTAAAAGAAAAGCATTCTTCTAACCACTGTATCTGTATTTGCAGGTATTCTGTAGATCGACACACTGATATGGACAGAGTGTTCAACATCAATTCAGGAAATGGTTCGATATTTACTTCAAAACCCCTTGACCGGGAAACACTGCTGTGGCACAACATTACAGTAATAGCAGCAGAGATCAGTAAGTCAAACTTGGAAACCACCGCGGTCCCTGATGTAATGAATTTAGCCTTGTAGCTGAGTGTGTGGAGAGCATGGCTGGGCAGATGTTGGGTTATACGGACAGACCTACTCAATAGCCACAAAGCAGCCGAAACCCTGCAAGAGATGGTTTGCAGTTTTGTTTCCTAGGGACGTCATTTATGAAGAGGTAACTTAGCTGAATAGGAAGGAAAGGTGACACTTCTGTTTTCTAATCAGCAAAAGCCATTTTTAAATTTGAATATAAATGTTCAATTCTGAAAAGTGCTATACAGCATGGTTTAAAATCGTATTGCATTCCATGGTCAAATTTGTTCTGGTCTAAACTGAATTCAGCACAGGCTGGATGTTTTCAAGTAGGCCTAAGGAGGCTGGATTGGCGGAGGTGCTCACTTCTTAGTCAGCTTCAACAGGGTTTCCTTTTCTAACTTCTTTATTCCCTTGAAATTTGAATCCATCGTTACAACCATCCTGTTGTTTAGTTCAGGACTGCTCAGAAATCGTCTTGTGGCAGTACTAGTCACACTGATGTTAGGAGCTAAAATGCAAGACACAGAGATGAGGGCATGTAATGCTAGGTAGACAATAAACAGTCCTCTTTACTGTAACACATTAACTACAAGCACGTGACCCACCCAAATATAAGTGCAATCCTATTCACTTCAGAGTCACACTGCCCACAATTGGGAAGCCCAGTGGAATGGCAGGTAGATCTAACACTACCACCTGGTCCGCAACTCTCCCAAAGGCTTTGTGCAATTCAGAAGTTAAATTATGTTCTTTTTTAAACATGATCTGACACAAAAATAAGTTCTACTTTTTCACTTTTGTTCATGTGTATATTGCTCGTTCAGTTGCTGAGCAGGGAAAACAATATAACCAAGGAGTGCTTGAGCCCAGCTCTGATTTCGCCAGCAGAAAGTCCAAAAGTGAAAACTGCTTCATGCAGCGCAACCCGATTGAGGCAATCAGATGGAGTTACATAAAACAGTAGCGGACTAAAGCTTTCCCTCTCTTGAAAGCTTTACCTGAGTCACAGTCAGGTTGCATTTCTGTTAAGTCTTTGAAGCCGTGTTCTAAATCAAGACTTGGCTGATCCTACAGTCTGAGTTCCTGGGAGAGGAGGAAAGATAAACAAGTAGAAAAGCAAGAACGCTAAGAACATGTACTGATGGCAATGGAACTGAAATTACTGTATATTATAAAAGTACCTGTAATATGTGAAAAACAAGTTAGATCCTATCTGAAATAGCCATTTCATTGCCTCCTCCCCTGAGGACAGAATTTATATGGAGCAAGACAGTCTAAACTAAAACTTTCGTGTCTGACACAGGTTTCTATCTTAATCACAATTCCTCTTTAGTCTGAATCCTTCCAAGCTGCAACAAGCAACATCCCAGGCTGTGCTTCACTGAAGCTAGACTGAATTTGGCTTAACGGGGATGGTGCCTTCCAAAGCCAATGTCCTTGGCTGAAACAGAGCTACTGTCGAAACAAGACTGATCCAGACTGCAAGGCTAATTTTTAGTCTCAGGTGACTTAAGTACAACACCTAGCTAAAACTAGTGATTTTAAGCATAGGTCCTACTCCACTAAGTCTCCGTTGATTGTTAATCACTCTCAGTGACATACCATCACATCAAACTCCAGGAATACTACCCCGAAATAACCAAAAACAAATATCCAGTCTAGCTACAGCCAGGGCACACATGAGAAATGAACTTCTTGAATATGAAAATTAAACTCAAAATGAATTTCTTTGATATAAAAAGTAATCAAATGGTTTTCAATGGTACAGTTTGAATGCTCTTCCTGAGACACTTTGGGGCCTTTTTTTTTCCCAAACACAGACCACCTATGCCTTTGTGTTTCATCAGTGAGAGCTGCACTTCTTCAGCAATTGTGAGAATTACCCTCTGAATTCTGTAAGAAGTATTTAGTGAAACACTAGGTCAGGATACCAAATACAGTCAGAAGAGAAACTGGTAACACAACTCAGAACGCAGGGCTCCCAAATCACAGCTGCAAAATTACAAGTGATTCATCTGAGAGAATTCTACCAATATTAAAAAACAAATATTCTTTGCTTAGATGTAAGCATAAACCAAACACTGGAAGGACTTTGAGGCCACATTCAGAAAAACTCCTAAGTTCGCAGATGGTTGCTGGCTAAAAAGAAAACAATGCTACATAGGTTAAGGAGCTCTGTGCATCTGTTGTGTATGTTGGAAATTTTTGTTGGAGCTCAGCAGTAATTAAACACAAATACAAAATCTACCCAAACTTGTTGCAAAACTAGTTTGAAAGGAAAAAAAAAAAGCAGTAAAAAAACAACCAACCAACCAACCAACAAACAACTCTTAAAGTTATAGCAATATATTTTCCACTTCTATGTAATCCAAAATAAACAAAAAAGGCCCAGGGCCCTTGTCCACAGAAGATACAAGTTTTCATGCAAATTCTATTTGCTACAATACCTTTTCAATTTTTTCAGGATCTTAAGCACCTGGAAAAAGTTAAATAAAAGCATATAGCTAATTGTTCAAAATGCAACAAATAAAGCAATTGTAATTTTTGAGAAGAAAAAAAGTACATTTGGCAACGTATTTGAATGCCTTTGTTAGAAAGGTACACCCATACAACATAGCCTTGCAAGCAGTCCTCCACATTCAAATGAGTGCCTTTGATTTCCACCTATTACAAAAATTTAACATTTGTATTGATGTATTTTAGCACAGAATTCAGCTAATACAGATATTATACATTAACTGAACACATATTCAACTAAGTCGAGTGAATTTAGCCCAAGAGCTCATATCAGAGTGTTTTATGCCTAACAGAATCATATTAACTTAAATGGGACTATAGAGCTTTAAAGTATAATATTTGTCCAAATGACTGAGGTTTGTAATACAAATATACAGTGGCAATTTTCAAGAAGGCATTTTTGAATTTATAGAAGTATGATAAATTCAGTAATAGGGTTTGTACTAAAGCCTAACTTAACAACTATAATGAATGCTCGTAGAAGCAGAGAGAGTCATAGATCTGCTATATCATATTCAAACATTTTTTTCACTTGAAACACAGTTTGAAGTGTATGAATAAACTATAACCTGTCGAAAATTATGTCGAAAATTAACATAACAAGACTCAAAGCGAGTTCATAAAAAAGGGAGAAGTAATATTTATTTTAAATAAAACTGATTTCAGTCACAACCATTTCCTTATAGATTCCACCACATTCACATATTCCTAAACACTACATTGGGTATGTCTAGCCAGTCTGTCCAGGATCATTTTTCTCTGATGGTCTATACATTGTGATACATTTCCAATTGTTCTCATTTCTGCATATGAAGATGGCAAAACCTTATTATTTTCCGCTGAAGACTATCCTAATCAAACTCAATCCCCTGTACTTCTGTAGTCCTTATGGGAGAAATACCATGTTTATATAGAAGGATCTGAAGATTCTGTATAGCGCTTCTGTTCTTCAGCCAATATGTTTTAGTATCAGCTCTAGAACATCAGCCAACTCATCCCACACAACATTCAATAAGATCTATGACAACTACAGCAGCTATGATTTACATATTGTAATCGTAGTCATAGTAGCTTAAATGTGACATAAGATTTGTAGCGACAGGGAATACTGTCTATAACAGAGAGGTAAAAAAACTTTCATGACTGTTCAGACCTCCTATTTCAGACCTAAAGAAGTTAAGTCCTAGAAACCTTGCTTTCTTCAAGTATGTATTATTTTTCAGTATTAATTGTATGTAGGTAGATATTTCAGTATGTATTAATTTCAGTATTTTATTTTATATGTATATAACATATACATACATAATCACACCTGGAATGTTCAAATGAATTTATAAATCCTGGACTGATTCGCACTCAGTCTTGGCCAAATAGTTTACACAGAACCAGAGTAAGGACAACAAAGCCTGATTTTTTTGTGGAGAGTTATGAACAAGATTTAAGGCTATGAGCCCATCACTCTATCCTTTTATTTTCTTACACTAAGTCAGTAGCTGGGCTAAATAAATTCTCTTTTCTTACTGGTTTTATCATTTCAGATAACCCAAAACAAAGCAGCCGCGTCCCAGTGTTCATTAAGGTTTTGGATGTAAATGACAACGCTCCAGAGTTTCCTATGTTTTATGAGACCTTCGTCTGTGAAAATGCAAAGGCAGAACAGGTGCGTTGACTGCTTGTGCTAAGAAAATATTCCATATGAATTGAGTTGTTAGTACTACTCTTGTTAGTACTACTCAAGAGACATACTTTGAATTGCAACAAACTGCCAGCTTTGCAAAACTGAATTAAACAGTGACTGCACAGAGTCTGATTATACTTACTATTCCTGCAGCTAATGTGACACTATGTTTTACACAGTTGCTTTCTGTACTGTACCTTGTTATCCCTGATGCATTTTCCCTCTGAGATCCTCTGTTATATTCAGGCACCTCCATTGCCTCCTTCAGAAAAGTGTTACAGGTCTGTAAAAAATCCCCTCCCTGATATAACTGTGCTGCCAGATAACTCTCACCGCTAGTCTTACTGTTAAGTGGTTCCAAGTACCTCATAATTTAGACGACTCAGCCAAAAACAATTCCTGTAACATGGGACCGGGGCAGAAAAATACACAGAGAGCTTGCACTATCTCACTTTTCATTTCTATTCCTTGTCAAATGTTTCCGAACCATCTAGAGTGGCACCAGCCCAAGCCTGCTCTTGAATTCAGTGTGATCCTCCCGCCGATTTCCAAATTCATTACATTACTGAGCTGACAGTCTGGGATACAAGAGCATGATGATCCTAAGCAGCATCAGCAGCACAAGAATCACTTTTATTAAGCTTCCTGTAGCAGCATCAACTGCCTTAAAGTAGAAGAAAGAAGTTAATAAGATCACGTTACAACCCTAGTGTAGCTAAGTAAGAGTAAGGCCCAAAGACTTTGGAGATAATGTTTTTCTTATTGTTTCAGCTGATACAGACACTAAGTGCTGTCGATAAAGATGACTCTTTCAGTGGACACCAGTTTTCGTTCTCCCTAGCTCCTGAAGCAGCCAGCAGCTCAAACTTTACACTACAGGACAACCGAGGTGAATTTCTAGGAAGACCTTCCTTATTAGCTCATGCTTGCTTTTGCTGTTCAAAGGAGTACTCCTATAATGTATGCTTTGTGTTTCCAGACAACACAGCAGGGATTTTCACTCGAAAAACCAGATACAACCGGCATGAAATGAGTACCTACCTCTTGCCAGTGGTAATATCGGACAACGACTACCCTATCCAGAGCAGTACCGAAACAGTGACTATTCGAGTATGTGCCTGTGACCATCGAGGAAAGATGCTGTCTTGTAATGCAGAAGCTTTGATTCATCCTACTGGTCTTAGCACTGGGGCTCTTGTTGCTATTCTTCTCTGTATCATTATATTACTAGGTAAGTGGCAAACAGACATTGTTCCTTTCAGAGTTGCATTAGGAGTGAACATTTCACACCAATAAAACACGGAAAGTTTCCCTCCGTAATACTTGCAAGGCAAAGAAATAAAATCGGCTTTCCTCCAAATAAATGTTATTCTTCCAGATTAGGACAGTGACTCTCACGCATGTCAGACACTTATTTTGCCTAGCTGCAAGTAACGAGGCCAAGGCTAAGGGAAGAGCAAAGCAGAGACAATAAGTGTCTTATCCTACATTTATATTATTTTATTTGCTTCTCTAAGGGCTACTGTAGATGTGGTGGATACAATTCATCCTACCTGGCCATAGTTGTCTTAAAGTTAGTTAAGTCCAAATATGTCAATGGAAACACCTCTGGAGAGCCTTTCATCCCGTGCTCTTATTGGTATCTGAGGTAGATGAGACAAACTAGCCATTGGAAGTGTCTATCTATTTCTAATGACTACAGAAGGTGGCCAGATAATTTTGTTTTAAACAATTTTCCATGTCTATAGTGAGGAGAAATGAGTCTGGGGCAGTGCTTTTAGGATAGTGAAAGGAGGTGACTATAAAAACCTTCTCCCAAAAGCTACAATTTGTAGCACCCGAGAATACGAAGAAGTTGGAATCTCCCGAGCCTGGAGGATGTGCATGTTACAGGACTTAAAAGTGGTCAGCACTTTTAATTGAAAAATAACAGTGGTTTGCAATGTTTCTGTGTATTTGCACCTCACACAGGTTTCTCCTCACTTGTATATCACTCAGAAAACAGAAAATCTGCCCCTCAACACTTAACCAGAGTCTGTCACCTGGTGAGAACAGTGCAGTTGTACATAGGCAGTCCTCGAGGAGTCTGCATTAATCCCCACTAGCATCTGCCCAGGAAAAAGGAGGCAGACCAGGCTTATAACAGTAGGTCAAGCAAGAGAGAAACATGTTTTCTCAGTGACTCCACATGTTTCTGCCATACTCCTGTCTTCCTCAAACACACTGATCACCACAGCAGAATCAACTTGATTTTTAGCATTGATAAAAATTCTCCCTCTCCAGTCATAAGTTATGGACCACAGGGTGACTCTCAAACTTCCACAATTTAGACACAGCTTGCCCACATAAACAACTACCCCTTTTACAGAAAGGATTCTCACAAGGGAATGCAGTCAGGATTCCCAGGACCCTTAATTTGCCATTAAGATTACTTTTCAAAACACGCTGTGACTGCATCTAAGGGCTGAGCTTGCTTTGCATCAAGTTCCTTATGAGACAAAGAAATCTGCTTCTGAATATAGTTTTGAACTAGTTAGTACAACTGTGCTCATTAATATCAATCTGACATTAAAACGATTTCCTGTTTTATGTCAGTCGAAAATAATTGATTCTGTGTGCTAAGCAGCACTTTATGTCAATTATTGCTCGCACCGCCATGCACCATAAGCAGATTTTCAATTAACTCTACTATATAATTTTCTATTTTCAGGCTGGTTGCTGGGTTTGCTTGTGAAACCACCACTGAGTGAAATGCAGTACTCTGAGCAGACTTGAACCAAATTTTAGCGAAACCAAAGTTTAGCATCAACAAAACGTACTTGAAAATTGCTAATTTTATTTGCGGATGTAACATAACTATTAATGAAAGTTAATTAGTGATAGTTATTGTGTCTTGACCTCATACAATTTTAGGAATCACCGTAGCATATTCTACATAGCACCTTCTGTATTAATGGGATACTTCAACAATGTTTCCACGCAAAAAAACCCTGCACTGTTCCTATGCTTTTTCAGACAATTCTGTAAGTCGCTATTCTAGAAGCCCATTCAAAACTGGCTCTGCGTTTCTCAAGTTCTCCATGATTTTGTCCAGATGCTTTTGTTTTCTCTTCTTTTCCCAGTCTTCCCACACAGTCATAGAGCTTTATGCTCTCAAGGACTCTCTTGCTATGTTTTTGTATAGCTGCATGAGGAAACATCATTCAAATTAGGCTCACTGGGTGACACCATAAGTAAATCATCATCAGTATGAGACTGTCAGGCTTTCACCATCTGAGCTGGCCTGCCTTTCAGTTTCACCACTTGACTCACTTCCTTTCAGCTCCTACTGAGAGATATTCTCACACCAGGCTATGGCCAAAACACAGCAGGAATTAGGAGCTCATTCTTCTACCTTATCCTGTCTTATTGAGTCCCTCTGTAGTCTGTGGAGAGAAACAGAGTGTTCTTTTCCAAAACGTGTTTAAGCTCACCTACAAAGAGGATCTTGCTCTAAGTTATCATTTATTTATTTATTTATCTAGCTAGCTTTTCACCTGACAAAGGAAATTAAAGATTAGTTTCAATGGCAAACTTTATTTTGGGAATATCTTGAGTACTTGGCAATGTCTTCAGCACAATTACAAATGAAGGAGGGACTTCAGGAAAGAGAGAAAAAAAACAGCTTTGACAGTTACTGTGCCTTGTCTCACCGTTTCGGAAGCACAGCTGACATGAGAGATGACTTTGATCCGCATTACTATCTCATATTAATGAGCGCAGACATTTTCTGATTTGCTTTGCTAAGAAAAATCTACAAATACAGCAGCAAAATATGTTTTTTTTTTTCCTGAGTTTGCATAGCAAAGCTGAAATACTGGGCAGTGCAGGCCCCAGACCACCAAAGCAACAGGGATAGTAGTAATAGATAGCGGTAATACACCCCTGCTCTTTGCCACTATTCATTTTAAGGATTCAATCATTTAAGAACGCATCCAATTAAAAGCCTTTCTGTGCCCCTGTCTCTGACAGTATTAGGGATCATTATTTAGTGTGAATAGGCAAATCTGGATCAGGGCCTAGGAAAGAATCCCTGCTCTCAGAATAAAAGACATATCTATGTATATTCACACATACACATTTCATAATATATATATATGCACATACTTTATAATAACATATAATGCATACTGTTTTTATATATATTTCTATAGCCCAAAAGGCCTGTTTGAGAAATCTCCTGTCCTTAGTAGATTAAATAACACCAATATCTTACCTCATCACACTTTAAGATTTAAGCTATTTTAAGGGGAAGTACATTGCCAAAACGCCAGGAAAGTTAACGGAACATGTACTTTGTGCCGGTTCCGAAGCCATCCCATTCCAGGCTTTTCTCCGGGAGGAGAAGACGCTTGCTGCTCCGGCAGTGCAGCCCCGCTAACCTTTCACAGCAGCCCAGGAGACACTAACCTTGTCCACAGCACAAGTTTCGTCTCACCCGTGAGGTTCAAGGTAGTTAACATCTGGTGTCACTGCCTGTTTTTATGAAGGCGTTTCTCCCTTCCCAACTCTTATCAAACTAAGTCTGTTTTCAGTGCAACAGGCAGAAGCTGCGACTTCTGACAAAACGCCGCTCTGCTCGGCTCCGTACGCGCTGGCCACGCGCCTTCCCCTCGCGCGCATCCGCCGCCGCTCACTGCACCAGGCACGCGCGGGCGGGCGACGCGCGAGCCCCACACCTAACGCTTGCGCCCGCGGTTTCGCAGAACGTCCTTTACGCCGTGGAGCTCAAGCGGCGCAGCACTTCTTGCGGGTTTCCGTGGAGTTCGGGATTAACGCTCCCCTCTCTCTTCCTCTGTTGCTCCTGTTCCCAGTCACCGTGGTGCTCTTTGCAGCCCTGAGACGGCAGCGGAAGAAAGAGCCCTTGATAATCTCCAAGGAGGACATCAGGGACAACATCGTCAGTTACAACGACGAAGGCGGCGGAGAGGAGGACACGCAGGCGTTCGACATCGGCACGCTGAGGAACCCCGAAGCCATAGAGGACAACAAGCTGCGCAGAGACATTGCGCCGGAAACGCTTTTCGTGCCCCGGCGGACTGCAGCCGCGCGAGACAACACGGACGTCAGAGATTTCATCAACCAAAGGCTAAAGGAGAACGACACAGACCCCACGGCGCCGCCGTACGACTCGCTAGCGACGTACGCGTACGAAGGCAACGGCTCCGTGGCAGAGTCCCTCAGCTCCTTGGAGTCAGTGACTACAGACGGAGATCAGGACTACGATTACCTCAGCGACTGGGGGCCGCGCTTCAAAAAGCTGGCAGACATGTATGGCACGATGGACAGTGACAAGGACTCTTAATTTGTTGCCTTTTCTTTCGTTTTTTTCCTTTTTTTTCATTTTCAGAAACAGCATTGAGATACGTGAAGTGGCTCTTTCTTTCTATTTCCCCCCAGCTCTGTGAACGGGTTCTCTATTCTACCAGTTCTAATCGTCTAATGACTGCAGTCTGTGTGGCTCAACTGTCCGAAACCTTTTTCTATAGCATCATTTTATGAGCTTCCAAGAGGCAAAGTTGTTATTTTTTAGTGTATCCAGTTTACCAAGTCAATCTTACAGGCACATCAGTAGAGGAGGGGAAAAAAAAAAAAAAAAAAAAAAAAAAAAACAGAGAAGGATCAGATGGAAGCAATATTTTTACTTGTTCTGCTTATATTGTAAATTGGAGTATATAACTGTTTAAGCTCACTTACTCTTTTTACTTGTATTCAGATTATTCAGCTCAGACAACTGCTCTGTTGATTGTGTATTGCACATCCTTATGTAATGAAGGTACCCTAGTTTAACCTATGTATTATAGTCAAAAGTAGTGGTGGTGGAATGGAGGTTTATTACACAAGTAGAGTCAGCTGAGAAAAAAAACTTCAAACACACATTTTACTCATGGGGAAGGTAGACAGGCCTAACAGTCATTCAAATCTAAGTGTTTTTCTAGAACTTTCCATTGCCCCAATGCACTGAATCATATTAACACACCCACATATATATATTTCATTGACTGCTATGTATATATTCCTCTGACCTAGCATTGCTGGAGAGATGTGCGTGCATGCATGCGTGTGCGGTCAGCAGCCCCTGTGCCTAATTATGAGACAATATCCCAGCACTTGCCTTGCGACAGGGCGCAAAATCCTCTAATGCTTGTCCACACTAGACAGTGACTTGGAGGAACGAGCAGAACTGCAGCTTTCCTTTCTGCTTCCGATGGCTTCCGCTTGCACAGCCGCTGTGCTGGAGGTGCGGGAGTTGGGCTTCTCATATCCATTTCCTTCCGCCTCTTCATATGTGCAGGAGGGGGAAGGTCACTATAACGTGACTGCTCCCACCACCCCACCCCGCTGGGGCAAGAGAAGCAGCTGCACAGGAGGAAAGGTTCTTTCCTGCCCTCAACTCCCCTGCTCAGATGCCCAAGGTGGCTCCCCGACTGACTCTCTGCCCAGTTTTGCCATCTGCAACGTGGGGAAAACAACGCCTACCTCATCAGGGTGCTGCAAGGATTAGATGAATCATTTGCAAAATACTTCAGAGAGAGAAGATGCTGGCATTCTGCCATAGGGAGTAATTCCTCATCTTTTGGGATTTTTTTTTTTTTTTAAATTTTTTTTTTTTTTTTTAGCCATTTCAAGCTCTAAATGTGCAAGTGAGAATCGACTGTCATTCCAGAGGCCTGGAAAGCAAGGTTTAAGGTTTATAACTATAACTCTCTTTTTTTAATAAACTAGTCAGCTAGGGTTGGTAAAAACTTCACCAAAAGACAGCATGTTAAACAGAAGTCCTCCATGGCTGTATTAGTCCACTCTGCCAAATTAAGTGATTTTTCTCCCAGCTGAGGCAAGGAGAAAGGGAATACTTGGAGCAAAACCTTTTCCTTAGAGCTTGCGCGCCAGCCAAGACTCCTGTCGGTTCATCAAGAACAAGCAGTGGCTGCTACTCGAATCCAGCCCTTTAGGAGAGGCTATTTGGAGGAAATCCAGAGGTCTTGGGCCCCCCCCCAGTTCCAGCAGCTAAAAGCACTCCTGCGTCCCACAGTGACACCGTCCCCAGGAAAGGGGGAGAGGGATGTGGGTGTACACCCTCTCCTGCCCAGCAATCTCCTTTATTTCATTTTTGAAACAGTATTTCATACCAGAATTAGTCATGGACTGATTCTCCACCCCCCACTCCCTGCAAGAATCTTCACTGAATCATTTTGAAAACCAAGAGCTCCAAATTATTCAAAAAATGAAAGGAAAAAAAAAAAGTTCATAAACAGAAAAATTAAAAGGGATTAAAAACTTAATCCTTGGAATTCATTACTCAGAGTTAAATGGAGTAGTAGTATGCCAGAGTATTAAACATTTATGAGCTGGGCAACATGATTTCAGATTTTGCAGAGCGTCTCATAGCTAAAAGGACAAGAAGTCTACACGGAGGTGTCCACCATGACTGGATAGGACTGCTTTGCAGCAGAGACCATTACACAATTACAGGCTTAAATGAAGGTGGCTAGTGGTTCAGAGACACACAGTGTTACAGACAGGATGGTCCTCTCCATAGGACAGGGGCCTATTTCTTGTCCTTTGCAGTACGGGCAGCACAGAGCAACCTGCCTCAAACTGGGAGCGATCCAAGATGCCAGGAGTCACCGAACACTCCCATTCCCTCCACAGACCCCCAGGAAACGGAGCCGCGTGAGGAAGAGGTGCCAAGGGGGCTCACAGAACTTTCAGACCTGCGTGTGCCCAGGCACTTGGCCTCGTAAGATATTCCCATCCCAAAGACTCCATAAAGGAGGCTGCCCTTAGTCCTGAAAGGAGCCGACCAACTTGCAAGTAAACTTGCCTTAGTCACTCTTTGGAGTGGAATAACAAGATAGAGATGGAGCACTGGTGTCCTTGTAACTATTTTCCTATGCTCATACACTCTTTTTGTCCAATTTAGTGATTCTAAGTAGCAGTTTGAGCCCAAGTTATTCTTTTTTCTTTTTTTTGACTACTCAAGTGGTTACTTGTACCTGCTGTGTAAATATATTTTATATAAATTATGTAATGACACCACAAACGTGGTATCTGAATAGAAAACAGATTCTTCCCAAAACAAACAACAAAAAGAGGAAAATGCATAGCTCACATCTGAGTTATTATTTGCACACCTAGGTCTTGAGGTCTTTCTCTTCCACAAATTAGGCAGATCTCCCACACACAGCAAGAGTTTAATTCTGACTTTCCTTCTTTCTTGGCAGTACCACAAAGCCCAATTTATAAAATAGGTACTGCATATTAAATATTTAAAATGCCACATTGCAGCAAATACAAAACTTTGCAGTAGCATTTCTTTTCACGGTGTTGCATGCCATACCGCTAGATGACAGAAACACATACTTTGCGATGCTTTCACACAGTGGTAGAATTGTCATTTAGGGATAAACAAGTGTTAGATTATGGGCTAACACAGTATTTTCTTTAAGGCCATGTTAAGAAACACTGCTCTTGTTAGAACCACATCTAGAAACAACGTTAAGTGAGTTTGCTAATTCAGAGATGAGCGATGCCGTTTGAATTTGGAATAGTGTCTGATCTAAAGGCAGGGGCGTTATTAAAAACAACAAGAAAGAGTTCAGTGGGGTTAATGTGAAATGAGGGTCTGTTTACATTGGTGAAATTCCCAGCCTTGCTATTGCAGAACAATAACATCTCTACAGTTATAATAGTCAAAGCATTCCAGTATAGCTCTTCCACTCCAACTCCCGAAGTGGCCACTTTATTCCAGAAGAAAAGGGATTTTACATATTTTGTTAGCTGCCAGGTCTTCACTCTATGAAATGGTATTTCACAGCTGTTAAACATGAATGAGAGAGGCCGTCTTCAAATCATTACGTTTTGCAAGTAACAAGCTGCATTACAAGGCACAACATCTTTATTTCTCTGTCATAGAAAGAAAAAAAGACAGTTAACCGAATTTGTGTAATCTCATAAAAAGCGTTATGGTATAAACAAGTGGAGTAGGGAGAAATGGCTGTGGGAATGAGTGCGCACAAGTACACTTGCACAGTATGAATAAAAAGAAAATAATGAACGTCAACAACTGTACACATTTCTAAATCAGACTTATCCATGCGGAGCAGGTACTATAGCACAGAGCCACTTCTAACACCGCCAGAATTCCCACAACAGCCAGAGGGAGTTTTGTGTGGACAGAGAGCAAGATAATACCGGCTTTTCAAACAAGCAAGAGAAATCCAGGCTCTTTTGATTCAAATCCCTAGGGAAGCAAGTCCCCACGGTTAATGGACTGGTGCAACTTTCTGATGATTACGACTGAAACTTGTTAAACTTCTGCAAGGGGTCTCCCTTGATGGCCCCTCTTGACCTGCTCAGGGCACTACAGCCCGTGATCCTGAGCAGGTAACTGAGGATGGCAGCGTTGAGCCCCTCCAAAGCTGTCAAAGAGCAGCCTCCTTCAATGAACGTCAAAGCCACAACATTTCAGTGCTTGGTGCTCAGAAAGAACTGTCTCCCTATTTAAGAAAGGGGAGGAACAAGTGCACGTGTAGGTCTGCAGCCTCACACGCTGCTCCGGCAGGAGGGGAAAATCACAGCAGTCAACTCGTTTGAGAAAGGAAGCGAGATGGATTTCACATTTTAATGCCCGTCCGTCCTCTCAGCCCCTTTATTTCGGCAAAGCTGAGGCAATCTTGATCGTGCCCATCGTTCTGCAATATTACGCTTTCCGGCCCAGATCTGTATTTGTCATGAACAGTTCATAAAATTGAGCAGTAAGTATTTAAGAAAAGCATGTCTGGGGTTATAGGGCATTCAAGAGTCAGAAAATGGGGAGTTTCAGGAAGAAGAGAAGAAAATTAATTGCATGGGATTTCGGGTGGAAAGTAATCCATCATATACAAGGCAGGCCCATGGCACTTAAAAGCCACAAAGCTGTCATATTATGCCTAGTTACTAGCTTTCAAAGGAGCTTTTACAGAACCTGCTCTAATTTCTTCTGCATGTGTCTTTTTCTTTCTTTGAAAAAAGGAGGGGGGAGAAAAAAAAAAAAAAGAAAAAAGACAGGAGCTACAACTTAAAAAAATTCCCCTTCCACAAAGTTGATTTGACAAAAAAAGGCGCAAGTCCAGCACATAGAGAAATCCTTTCCATTCCAACAGGCTTTTGACCTTTCCTACAAGACTGCACTATTTATGTAAATACACCTGGAGACACTTTCTATAAGCTTTTAGTTTTCTATGATCTATGACTTCAGTGTTTATTAAAGAAACAAATGTATAGAATTACTACGCATTCAGGTAAAAACAACAAAAAAACAACACTGCAAACATGAAATTGTCTTGGATTTTGACACATAAAAGCTTTTCAGAATCTCTGTACTATTTTAATTCTGGGATTACTTTCATTGCTTTGAGAATTAAACTTAAAAAAAAGGCCTTATAATAAATGCTATGTGCATCTTAACTGTGTTACTGAGCTAAATGAATCTGGCAAACTCCTACTGCAATTTGTGATTTTTAAACCCTTAAAATAAATACTTTTCGGTATTGATTTTTTTTAATTAAAAATACTTCCAAGCATAAATTGACGCCACCACCTGGGAGGATTTTCTTGCTGGCACACTCCATCCGCACAGTCTCTCGCAATGTCGTCCCCTTGGTCCGTGGAGGAGCCCGAGCACCGCGTGGACCCGACACCACTCGGCACGGAGGAACCTCTGTGGGCCATAAGACTCGCATCACCCAAGAGGTTTTCACCTAGGAGCTTCCCTGTATTACAAAGGGACCCATGCTGGAATGATTCTCTCTCTTGCAGCGTGGCTGGGCAATTTGTTATGGTCAGATGGCAAGTGTGCACTCTCTCCTTTATATTTCTTGTTCACTGTAATGGCTTTTTTGGGTGGGGTGGGGAAGAAAGAAATTTATGAATTTAATGAGAAACCAATTTGAGCAGCAATTTCTCACAGATAGAGTGAATTTGCCTTTTTGCAAATTGATTTTTGTAACAAGTTATTTATATGATATTACTTAATAAATCGTTTTTTCTAACTTGTTTTTTTTTTTATCTCATTCTCTCAATCTATGGCTTGTACTCACAAAGCTATCATAAAGGCGAGTCAAAAAAACAAAAAGCAAAAAACCACCACCAACAACAAAAAAAACCCACACTCTATAGTTACCTTAAGACATAAGTGTGAATTGGCGCAATCTTTCAAATGCCATTTGTAAATGCCTGCATGCCTGCCTTTCAAAATGCTATAACAGCACTAGGATCAGTACTCTGTGATTGGTGAGGCCTCCCAAAAGAGAGTGATCATTTAGTGATGCTTACTTTGAGGACTATATTAATATATGACCGCATGCTATATTTTGACTGTCCGAGGTTTCCCTGAAAGTGAGCAGGAGCTTTGTCCAAGTAAAAAGTGTGGACCTCCTTCTCTGAACCATAAAAAAATCATAATGTTCAGCTATTTGTCTTGTAAACACTAAAGGACTGCCTTAACTCAGGGAGATCCTAAACATCATTTGCAGTATCTTTTTGTATAAGGAGAACAGCCTCCAGAAAAAAAATATTCATTTTAACATTTCATAAATAAAGTATCTACCTTTATCTGTGGAATTGCCTAAGCACAAAACTCATAGCAAAGCAGCATATCACCAAAAACACTAGGATTAACCAAAACAAGCAACCAGTCTAATACTGAAACTTGTATGTAGTTTATAAATTAAATCCAAAAAACCCTTTTGTCATTCTTCAGAGAAAGTAGCCTATATACCATGCAATTTTGGGTGGATGTCAAGAACACTTCTGTAAGGGGCCACGTGCAGGTGCAAGCACACAAAGGGCACAGCTACCCTGTGCCTTGGTTCTGCTGCTTTATGAATCAGAGCAGGCCTAAGAAATCTCACAATATGTCAACTTCAGTGCCTCATCTTCTGAACAAGCACATTAGTCACAGCAGGAATCCCTGATGGCCACCTGCTGATAGGTAGCCCAGTATCTTTAATCCTCCACATATGCTGTGGAGTCTGAGTGCCAGAAATACAATCAAGGACTCTATCCCTGCTTTGCAGGACAGAGGAATCAGATATATTTCTTATCTTCTTATTTGATTTACTACATCAGGGAGCACCTCAGTCAAAAAGAGGAGCGAAATAAAGGCTGAAACTTCAGTGAGTCATTCCTTTCTCAGCCATTCGTTTACCAATTTTATCTATATAAAATGATACCCCCCCAAAAAAAAAAGCTACACATAAATCACAGAACTCCCAATATTCATCTTTCATTAATATTATCAAAGTCATCACAGAGATGTTAATTAGATGAACGATTAAAGCCTACAGTATCTTACTCTGAAAGGTGTTAACAATCACTGTGGATTTTCAAGGACAGCTCAAACAAGAAAACCAAAGAAACCGGCAATACATTTCACCGAGTTTTTACCCTTGCATAAAAATTGTTGGAATGATCACTTACATGAGCAGCCAAGTGCCAACAAAGGATTGAATTCAGTGTTCATTCCCCCACCTTTGATCTTCTATGACATTATTTTTGATCCTGTAAATGAAATTAAAAAGAAAGAAAAAAGACACATTCCTATCTGAAACTTTTGAAGTCCTTTCTCTAACTTTTATTCTAAACACGGATACAACTTCTTTCCCTGTTCTCCGACACAGCTAACTATCTAGCAGATAACCACCCTCTACATTTCCTTGTTCTTCTCCTAATTGGCCATACCAACCGAAACATTCTCGGCAGCCATCTGTTCCTACACCAGGTCCCTAAGGCCTTCTGTCCCTCCCATGTGAAAAGCTCACCCCACTTTCCCTATTCTCCACAAAATAGAAGGTGACCTTCTGACTTGTTTGATGTTGTCAGTTACCTAATATTTCTTATCAGAATTGCTCTACTATCCTTAGGTATCTTTTTAACCTTGGCAAGCCAGAGAGTGCACACGTCCGCATTTCTTTTTGCTAGCAGAGGAGATACTCATGGCCTACCAGGACCTTACATTACTTAATTTATTTTACATTACTTAAACAAAGGAGAAGAGACTTGTTCAAATCAGAGGAAAGAAGATCATAAAGACTTTATGTAAAGTGGCTTACTGACCTGAATCTTACAAAAAAACTCTGGGGGTACTTCCTCCTTTATTAGAAACAAAACAAAAACCTCAGGAGCCAAGCACATACAGCTTCCTTCCAAGCTCTCACTGGAACTCTGCCTTTTTCCTTAACTCAGACCTCTGCTGGCTGGCTGCTCATGCATGAATCTTAATTAATAAACAAATGAGTAAATCCCCTCCTGATTGCTTTTACATGTTTTTCTAAACATCTGCTTCTACCTATGTTGTTAGACAAAGCTGCTGCCTTTTACAACTCAGTTGGGGAACTTATTTCTCTCTCTCAGGACACAATTGGGTTTTTCACATCAATTATCTTAATTGGAAGCAAGCTTAGCCCATTTCCCAATTACAGCTGCAGCTTATTAGAACAAACAAATTCTCAAACCTCTTTTAATAAAACAAAATAAAACAAAACCAAAAATGCCCCCCAAAGAATAAGTGCAAACCTTAGCAATGAGTCATCTAAAGGAGTGCTGAATGAGAGAACTCTGATAAATGAAAAAATGTGATTTTTTGTGGAAGCCAGCATAGTGACGGAATTAGAAAATAGGGTTGAACTGTCTGACCCAGCCTCTGATACAGCTTCCCTAAAACTCAGCTGTGCACGGAGCGTGGGTTAGCAGAAGGATTATCCCGTCACTTGTTTCACATACTTTTCCTACTAGATTCCTACTAGAAAAAATAACAGACCTAGATCCATGTCTGCTCAGCACTGCACAGGCAGTCAGATGACCTTTTTAACTACAGCAAGGACCCGGATTTTCTCTGCCTCCTCCTGCTCACTTCAATCCCAGCTCTTCTCACTCATGCAGATGAGGATGAACCTATAGCCAAAGGCAGAAAGCCTAGAGAAAAGGGAGGAATCCATCTAGAAGAGGACCAAGTTACCTATTACTGCTGCACGTTACAGCTGGATGAGCCACATCTCTTCAGCACACAACCTGCATTCTCTTGTTTATCCATTTTTCATCATGGGCTCAAATGCATCAAAGCTAGTTTCCAGCACCAGCTGCACCCTTCATTGCATACGCATACAGGGAGCAGACTTCTGTTTGCCTTCCCATGGGTGCCACCAGCTTGTTGGGAGATACCCCCTGTCTACACACACTGAGCACTAATGGCCTGCGCATATTCTACACTTCTCACTATCAACTTGAGTACAGGAACACAGGAAAAACAGGCAAAATACTGAGCTCTCACCGTCTCATATTCTGCCCATCTACAGCATTTGCCAGCTACCAATCTAATGAGACCATTTTCTTCTTGCCCTGTTCACATGCTCAGAAACAGCAGCTATAATATTATTTTGATTCTGCTGTTTCCAGGTATTGTCAACATTTCTCTAAACAGTCTCAACAGTTGTTTTAGAGTAAGAGAGAAATCAAAAACAAAACTTTGAGATTCACAACTCTAATATTTTAGTATTTAATCAACCCATAGTACAATATTGATTAGAAATGCCCTGGAGACAACAGATTGGTCCTTTTCTTTGCAACAGATATTTCATATCCTTCACTGCAGAAAGAGCCTCTTGAATGTTTTGATACCAAATCTCCACCTGGCCCGTGGGTGTGATCACAGGCACGGGCAGAATTTTCTCTCTAGATGCGCTGGGAGCAAAAGGGGCCTCCCCAAAGCACGCATGGCCCGCTGCCCCATGAGCCAGGCCAAGCGCGGGGCAAAGGGGCTCAGCTGGCAGCAGCTGCCCCGGAGGGCAAGGAAAGACCTCCAGCAAGAAGAATGTGGAATATAAAATGTTGCACCAAGAGTTCAGCATTTCACTTTAATGTCCCTTAGCTGCTTCCTTGCAAAAACAAACAAATAAACAAAACCCCCCAACAAGGTCAGCCCGGACAGCACCAGATCACGTTAGCTGACTCCCTCCTCTCTCCCAGTTCCTCTCAAAGGCCAAACTCCCCACTGCAGGTGGCAGCTATTTGGCATCGGCTTTGATCACTGCTCCTTGGTGCCCAGCTGTATCCAGCAGGAAAGCCAGGCTGGGGAGAGCTGCCGTGCTGCGAGAGAAGCCTGAGAGCTGTCCCCTCCCAAGGCAAGTGCTAGGCCCGTCCCAGCCACTTCAGTAACTGCAGAAACTTCTGTTTCGGCAAATGAGAGGAAGCAAAGCCCCTGACCTGCCCGGTGTTTAAGAGGCCTGGGAGGCTCCTGGAACCGCATGAGGCGGTGGGAGCTGGTGTTTGGGGACAGGGAGGTGGCATCCGTAAGCACCAAAGGGTGTTTTGGGCACAGGGCTGGAGCCCTATGGCAGTGTAGGAGCTTGGGCTGCTGGAGAAGCCCCTGCTGAAGAAGAAAAGAGAGGCGCAGCAGCAGCAGCAGAGCAAGAAGTGGGAAGCAGCAGGCAGACACAGCAGTGAGCTGATCCCGAGGCTGGTGCTGCCCTTCACCTTGCCCAGAAGCCTGCAGGGGAACAGGCTGTGGTGAAAGGAGGGAACAGAGACCAGGAATTGGGGAGGAGAGGTGCTGAACCAAAACTGAGCCTGGGAAAAGGAGAGGAAAGGGTGTTCCCTAGGTACTACTTTAATTGTTTGTCATCCTTGTTTCTTCAATAACTGAATAGGTAATTAAAAGCTTAGGTTAACTGGCAATGAATTAAATTAACCTGTGCAAGTTGATGGTTTGCTTGAGCCTGCACACGGGCCGCAGGTGCAGGCCGCGCCTGGGCATGGCAGGGGCTGGAGCCACCTCCGTCATTTAGACCCCAGCAGGGATGGTGCCTGTAGCGTAGGCTGCGCCTCTGGCGTGGATGTGCAGGGGGAAGGTGGGCGTGGTATCAGCAGAGAAATGGGGGCAGTCCCGGAGACTTGAGCGTTTCTGGGCGGGAGGCTGAGGAGGAAGAGGGAGGATGGGTCCCGGTCCCGGCTGCTTAGAGCCAGGGACAGGGGGGATCCAGGACCACGAGCCTGGAGGCGCGAGGCCTGCGAGACGCACGGCGAGCAGCGCGCGGCTGTGCTGTGGGGCCTGCGGGCGCCCGGCGTGCTCGGCCGGGCAGGGGGAAGCACTGACCGCGCGTGCCAGAGCGGCGGGCAAACCCGAAGCGATCCCGGGAGCAGCGAGGGGCAAAACCCTCCAGTAACGGGCGCAAGGGATGAATATTCAGAGCTTTGTAATGTCCCTGGGGGAGTGTTTATGCTCTTGTCTGTCTTCTGGGTATCTTCTGCATACCCTACCTACAGGTATACTATATACTGTCTTGTCTTTTGAAAACCTGTCAAGTATTACTCCACATTGTG
>JAYECN010162826.1:0-26631 GCA_035222435.1 Microcambeva ribeirae | reverse complement strand
ATGGAGAGCGGCTTAGCTATGACATCCGCCAGCTCCCGCAGCACTCTGGGGTGCATCTCATCAGGGCCCATGGATTTCCTTAGGTGCTCTCTGACCCAGTCCTCCTCAACCCGGGGCAGGTCTTCCTCTCTCAATCAGTGCTTACTGCATACTGGACTGCCTTGCCTGAAGATAGCCTTTGTAACAAGTGTTGGGTGAAAGGTAGGAGGAGAGATAGTCCTCCCTTGCAGCACAGGCTAAGCAGGTGCCAGGCTCTTGTACTGGAGCAGAGTACCCGTCTGCAGCCAAATGGTGCTTGGTTTGCTGGGAAGCGGCAAGCCGTGCTGGCTGGATGCAGCAGTCCTGGGAAACAGTGGTAGGGAAGAGGTTTGGAGCATTTCCAGGCACTGCATGCACAGCGTGCACTCTGAAACCTTCGTGGTTGTGCTCAGAGGGTTGGAACATGCGGAAGCCTGGACAAGTATGTCCTCATCGCTGCTGTTTCTCAGGGCAGCTAGAATTAAATCAGTGCGTGTGGCAATCTGCTGCACTTTTTGCTGTGGAAGCACATGTCTAGGGGCAGTTCATCTTTTATACTTCCAAAGGAGGTGCTCTCTCATAATTCCAAAAGAGTTGGTACTCTGGCTGCAGTCTAAGCTGCAGTCTAAGAGTCTAATCTTGTTCCTCCCTTTGTACAGATCCATCAGCTTTTGAAAGTGTGATGCTCAGGAGGGAATGAAGCAGCTTAGCATGCTTTCCATAAAGAAATTGTAGAATATTTGCAAGGAGGTTTCCTTGAAGCCATTCCTCCTGCTGAGCCTGAAGGCAAGCAGAAGTACCTTTTTTGTGTGTGCCTGTTAATTGATCTTTGCAGCATCCAGTGACAAGAACAAAGGTCTGACATCGCTGACATACAGAGAGATGAGATGAAATTGCTTCCCAATGGAAACAGAGAGTGAGCAAATTGTGGAGGAAAGCATACACTCAGCATACAAGACCTTGCACAAAATAATTTCATAGTAAGAAACATTTGTTAGTTCGTTTTCAGGATATAGGAAGTCAATTATGAGGATGTGACTCTTTCTTGACAAAATAGTTTGAAATACAGTAAAATCTATTTCACTGGTTTCACTGAATTACAAGATTTTAAAATTTCAAGACCTGCTGAATATCAGCCCAGCTTTCCTTGATACAGACACCAGCTGACTTCCCAGTGCTTCTTGTTTTGAAAAGAAGATAACCAAACTTTCTGTTTCCATACTGACATGACAGTTTTTAATGAAGGGAATAAAAATAAAAGGCATAACTCTCAAAAAAAATGCTTTTTTTTCCTTTTCTTTCTTTTTTTTCTTTAAATTCAAGAATTTAAACAGTTTTCAGATTAGGAGGAGAATCTGTCAAGGGTAATCAACTACAAATCAGTGTATAAGGAATTCTTTCTCCCCTAAAACATAAACAAAAAAGACAAGCTGAGGGCAGACCATGTTCCAGGCAATTTACAGCAGTGCTTGAGCACCCTGATCTTTACAATGTAAGCACTGGATAGTAAACTGTGTATCCAACCATTGAGTAGCACGCAGAATTTTCACCCTGTGAATATCCTACCATAAAAAATGTCCTGTGCAATACTAGAAGAGACAGCTGAGATGAATGCATTAGTATAGTGTCTGAGTAATTTTCATATGCATGTTCCTGAACTGCTCAGCTTGTGTATCATCAACTCAAACTCTGTGATTATGGGACACTGGGGTTTGGAAATGCTTTATGTAGAATTTGGGCTACTACATAATATCCTAAAGGTGCAAGAATGGACTATGCTATCAGACTTTCAGAGCAGGCAATCTGACTTGGTCCCAACAAAATGCTCTGGGAATATCAGTGATGCCAAGGATGACTGGTGACAACCAGTTAGTCCTTGTACAACTGTTCAGTAATTTTTCCACTACTGTGACTTGTGATAACCCCCACATCCCTTAATTAGGTGCACTATTTGAATTAGCCTCTCACTCTCAGAAATTGTTTTCTCAGACTGGGAATGAGATCATGTTTCAGAAATTGCTGCTGGTATCTAATAACTTTGTGTAGACATTAAAGAAGGAGCTATCTGATTACCCTCAGTACTTAGCAGTTAAGAAATCTCTCTGCAGGAATCTTCCCTTCTATATTTAGGCCATTCATGATTTCAGAAAGAAAACAGCAGCAGGCCGTGGTGATGCCCCTGCAGCCTTTGCTAAGTTTTCTGTCTTTCTCTTCAAGGGTACAGAGAGCCTTAAAATACAATTCGGTCAAGCAGGTGAATGGCTAAAACAGATCCTCAGGGAAGGCACATGAGCCAATTTTCCCATTTCTCTGGCTCAAGGGAAGAGCCAATATAATGCATCCAGTCCCAATTGTTTTATCTTATTTCACGGACCAGTACAATTCCTCTTGTCTTTATATCCTGTAAAGCAGGGCAGAGCTGATTTATACCCAGATGTTCTATTGGTCTGTTCACATCTCTGGACATTCAAGAAAAAGTAGCATCAAAGGCATGAGATTTCATGCAAATGCAGTCATTTGGTGGCATATACTGTGGCCTGAAGCTCTTTGACCTAGTAATTCAAAAAACAGGTGAAAATAAAGCCTCTAATTAATATCCTGCACTTTTATCCTATGAAGTAATAGATATACAGTGATAGTATCAACTAAACTTAGTACCAGCCCTGAACTGGGTTAAAAAAAATATGTATTTTTAGGTTTAGGTTTCAGACTTGAATAACTATCATTGCCATTAGATAATGTTGAGCTCTGAGAAGGAAACCACTGTTTTCTAGCAAGGTTAAGGACTCTGCAGTGAATAGCCAGCTTCTGGGGAAGAATGACCGTGGAGAAAACTCGCAGATTTGCTCAAAACATTGTAGGAGTTCAAGTGTTGCTTGCAGAAATCTAGGTGAGGAAGCGGAGAAGAGTTACTTATGTGTATTAAACCTTTGTGTTTAAAACACAGCATATTTACTGCCAGCACCACAAAGATGGAAGGAGAGAAGCTTCTCTGCAGAGGTCTCTGCAAACTTTCATGTGATTTAAAGAATTTTGATCATAAGTATTTAAGTATTTTGATCATAAAATTGAAAACCTGGAAAATAGATCTTGACACTCAAACAACAGGCCAAACAAAGACTACTACAGAAGTTAAAAGGCAAAAGCATCTTTGGATTTATAACCAACTCAATTATTTAAAAGCTGAGAAGAAAATGCTTTCACATTTCAATGAACTTTTGGGAGCCCACACTGGCTCCCTCAGCCAAAACTCAACAAAAAATTACCTTAAAGGAAATGCTATTACGTGTGCTGGGCAATCTGAAAAAAATCACCTGGCAACAAGATCAATTAATTCATTTATTTACTTAACAAAAATTAGCTTTAAAGCCATTAAATAAACAACCTATTACAAAACCCACTGAGAGGCTAACAAGGTTCTTCCATTGATGTTTCTGAGCTTCCAATAAGACGATTGAGAGAAAGAATAAATATCTTGGGAGGAGAGAAGCTGTAGGCTACTTTCTTATATCCAACTGTGCTCAGCATTTACCATGACTTCAAAGCGATTCCTTTCAACTCTTCAAGGGACTGAACGCCCCTGGCTTAATTAACTGGAAACAAAAGGAAACGTGTAGAGTTATTTTCTTTATTTTATAACTCTAACTTGTTCCAGGGAGTATAATAGGGGAAGAGGCCCTAAGCTATCAGACACAGCCAGGCAGGTACTTCTCTGCTATGGATGGCACAGAGCAGGCAGTGACATCAGGTCTGTGACTTCATGTCACTTACTTGGGCCAGACTGGAGGAAGGTGGGTATGGCTTCTCTGATCCTGCTTCTCTTTTAGACCCTAGCTGCCTCAAGATTAAACTCACAGGTGCTTTTGATGGAGCTCCAGATTTGATTCTGTTTCTTGCTCAAGCTGGATTTTCTCTGGGCAATCTCATTATAATTGACCTATTTTGTGAAATGCAATGTACTACATATGCCAAGGGGGCAAACTGAGCACCCTTCTACTTGTGAGAGCTTCCCAAACATTGTCACCATTGTAATTGCGTTTCAGCAGAGGATTGGGAGATAGCCTTCATTGAAATGGTCACTTCTGCACAACTGGCAGGAGTACAGAGTTTTAAATGAGCCAAAGGATGCACTATGGATAACAATCATTATGATTTTGATTCATTTTCTGACTACATGACTTTCTAAAACCTGACAGCACTTTTCAGTGAAATATTTATTTGGACCAGCTCCTCAGCTGATCTCAATCAGCAGAGCTCCTGGAAGCTGATGATGCCAAGCTGATTTATATCAGCTAGGGAATGGTTGTTTAAGAAATTTTATGTTACATACTTGTAACTTGTTTCCTTGTTTCCTTTGGGGGGTTCCACAGGACTACTGTCTTCCAAGTATGTCTGCTGGATTGTATTTTACAATCTTTCATATCTCTCTTCCTTTTTTTTTTTTTTTTTCCTCCTCTCTAGGCTCTTGAAAAAGGAAGAAAACTTTATTTTTATCCCTCGTTCCCGTGAAGAGCTTCCAGAAAACTTTCCAAAGGAAATTCCTGGGATCTGTTACTTCCTTGAGGTCAGAAGTGGTCAGAAGCAGCCAAAACCCTCCATCACATCGGCCAGAGTGAGAAAGGTTTCTTACAACATTGGCACCATGTTCCTCCGGGAGACTAGCCTATGAGGCCCGCTGCAGATCAAAGACTCATCAAAAAAGCACAAGCCCGGACCTGGGTCATGACAGGGGAGCTGGAGGTCCTTTCTATTTCACTGCCTTGTTCTGAGCAAGCAGTAAGAGTTCCATGTAATGTCAGGCAATAATCCCTTTAAAAGGTGGGTGACTGCTGCCAATAAGCAAAGTGGAGAGAGGGGAAAAAATGAAACTACACAATGTACTTCCACTTCCAGAGGAATTTTGTTCATAAATTTCAGTCTGGCCCCTTTATAACAAACAAAAACAAACAAAAAGCAACCCTCAACATCGAGGTTGGTTTTGTTTTGTTTGGAAATGGTGATTGTTCTCTGTAGATTTGCACCAGCTAAGCAGAATTGAGAGTCAGTTCTGATTATGCATTCCTACATTTAATGTGTTCTTCAGTAACTTAATGATGTTTTTTAACTTTATGAACAAACATTTCATACCTGTACTGTAGAGTTGCTGTAACCTTCCTGGCAGGAGGAATTATAATTCAGTACAAATATTGTAGGGATTTTACCTATTTTTATACATATTTCACTTTCTGGATAATTACATTCCACATACTGTAAGCTGAGCGAGCTTAGATAGCCTTTCAGAAAGCTCCTGTATATTTCATATATTCTACCTATCAAAGCTTATTGTTATACAAGTGGGAAGAAGTCATTTTTCTGACTTTTTTTTTTTTTTTTGGCACCGACAGTATCAAGATTTTACAGAAGAAAACATTTTGCTTAATCTCTTTAGCTGATGTTTATGCTAAAGCTTTAGGTGAGCATTATCTTGCTTATATAAAGTAATGTTCAGTAGTCGTTCTCCAGTATTTCCAGTCTTTCCAGGACAATGAAAAAAAAGGATAAAGGATCAATGTATTGACAGGAGAGAGGAAAAACAACAAAAAAATTCATTTCCATTGGGACTTGCTTCATACCAAGTTATCAGCCAAATTGATTTTTGGTAGAAGTCCTGCACCTGGACTTTTATGGGGGGGGGGAGGGAAGACGATGGGAAGAGTTCTTCAGAGAGAGTCTGAAGCTGACATTGGAAACTCTCTGCATACTGCTTTTCCTCAGTTCTTAATGGAACTTAGGCTCCTACACCACCTAGAATATTTTTGAAAATCCTGTCTGTTATTAATGATGCTCATCTGGAAGTTTCCTCTGTTGCTGGACTGGCTGAAAGGCCCTCTGTGTTATCGGATGTAGACTAGAAACTGCTGAAAAGAGGGGAGCAGAGAAAAGGAATTTAATGAAAACGACAATTCGAATTTTAGTTGAGTCCATGTCAATAAAAATAAAAGGCCAATTCTTTGCTGATTGAAATTCATATAATTTTCTGTCCTCGATTCCCATTGAAACAAGGTCTGCATCTAGGTTTACCTACTGGTCCTCCATGAGGCACATTTTCAGGCAGTATTTATGTCTTGAGTTTTTCTTTTAAAAAATAATGCTGGTCAATTTTCCCCTGGGAGTCCTATTTCAGCAGGCCAATATTGTTCTGCTCTTGCATTAAGGAGCTTATTAGTTAAAATTCAGAAGCAGCATGGTTTTAAATGGGCCTGATCAAAGCTCACCGAAGTCAAAGATTTCAACAGCGCTAGGAGGCATGAGAAGCTCGGTATTGTTGTAATCCACATTAGAGCTGAGAAAATAGAGGTGTGCTTATGGATTTAGTAGTCATAACTTGAGGCACCTTTTAAAACTAAGTAAATAATATTCACCATGTGTTCAAATTATCCTTTGCATCTTTTGTGGAGGAAAAGACAGTGCTGTAGTTCTCCCTTCTGGCAGTATTTCATGTGGGAAGGAGCATGTGCAGCATTCCTGAGATGGTGCCAGGCTTCCTTTCCACGAAGCCTGACTGGGTGTGAGAGGACCACCTTGAACCCACAGAGACATAAGTGTGTAGAGTAAGTTACGCAGTTTTTCTTGCTTGACAAGAGTAGCTGTGTAGCACTTAGCCCAGAATATTACTTAAATGGGATCTTCCTTGCCTTCTAGAGGAAAACTAATCTTAATGATTCTTCTCATGGATAGCAGAGCTTCCTGAGGACTGGAGGATTTCATCTTCTGTCTGCTTTGATAAAGGCTTTTGCAGCTCTATTGTCCAGCAGAAAAAAAAGACTGAGTGAAGAGTCTGAGCTTGAGGTGGCTGAGTTTCCATCCAAACTACAGATCTGAGATTTTTCTCCACAGCAGGACTAGTTTTAGCCATCAGTTTGCAGATGCACAGGATGTTGTAGTATGCATTTTTTTTGTAGGGAACACTAGTGACACATGCAAGAATCATAAATGGCCTAATTTCCCACGGGGCAAATTATTCTAAAAGACATTAATATTTTGAGATTTCCTTTGGACTTCACTGGCAATATCCTTATTGTGCAATAGGTGTTGGTGTCAGATTACTGATCTCTCTGGCCAAACCCTGTTTTACCTCACACCACCCACAGTCCTCCCTAAAGAGAACATAGAGGTTCAGACCAAAGCTTGTAGCTCAATACCCTGTCTCTCACAGTTGCCAAAAACAAAACATCTAGATTAAATCTGTGACTGATCCTGGTAGATCCAGGGAAACATTTTCATGAGAAACGAAGGAACAGTCAATCTAGTTCCACTAGCAAATGCCATCCAGAAATTAGGAGAAGCGTCTCCTCTTGACTGCTCTCAAGTGACTAATTTATACTGTAAAGGGAATTTATAATCGCAGAGATCAATGCAAAAACTGAAAATTGGTGTTAGCATCACCATGGAGACAATGACAGTGTTTGCAAATAAATCAGCTAGCTCCGTGAATTAGACGGGATTAACTGTATCAGAATACACAGGCTTTGCTTTTTATAAGCTTCTGTAAAGGTAACATGCCCAAAACTTCAGCACTGATGCTAAGTATTGTGTTATTTGCTTCTGTGTTGTGACAAGTGAAGTTAATAAAAAGCTATGGGTTCTCTATAGACATTCTTTTCTTGCTCAGCATGAGGAAGTGTGAAACAAATTCTCAGCACTATTTACCTTTGTAGCTGTGTCTGCTGCCTATAATATTAGGTTACAAATGTATTTTGTTGCACACCTTTATGAAGTGAAATGAAATTTATTAGCAAGATTGATGCTGTGAAGTCAGTCAGATGCTAGTCAGACAACATTTCTGTGGAAATACTTCCTTGTGGGGAAAGAGGAAACTTTCTCACTTGCCTGGCATTGTTTTCATAAATAAAATGTATCTCCCAGTTCTCAAAATTTTTTTTTCTTCCTTGAGATGTTAAGGAAGGTAAGGAAGTGGTGCTGAAATGGGTACAGGAAGTTTGTAGTGTACTCCTGATTGATCTATAAAGGCGGTGGCCTGTTCCTGTGGTCTAAAACCTACACCCCTGTTTATTCCCTTAGCTGTAAGCAGCAACATCTCCTTGCTTGATGTTCTGTGAGGACCAAATTCACCCTCTGTAAAGGTGCGGAATGAGAATATCGTCCGTACAGGACGAGGAGAAGAGGATGCGAGGAGCCCAGCTAGGGCTCGTCACTCCTTTTGCCACAGACTTGTCCTCTGGGGCCACTCTCTGTTCTAAGGTCAGAGGAAACCATGGAATTACCACAGGTGTTGACCCAGCAGCCAACTTCTCCTGCAAATGTCTTGAAGCCTAAGTAGCCAAAGACAACAGCAGAGCAGAGAGCTCCCTCGATCAGTTCTTAAGGATTTGTGTAAGATTTCTCCTTCTGCTTGAAGCTCCGTCACACAGGCTCTTCTGTAACACAGTGCAGAGAGGTCAGACACTCAGAGGAAAATGGTGATGGAAGTGATAGAGAGGTGGAGTAAATTATCATCTTGCGTCACTGTGGTAATATCTGTCATGCAAAGACAAAAAACACTGCATGGGAGAGTTGCTGCTAAGACGGGATCTGAAAGCTTGGTTGTCTTTGCAGAGTCCCACAGGATTTTGCTTTTTTTAATTCTAGAGAGCCATTAACTGTGGTTGTGGTTTTGGCTTCACTGTTCATTCCCACATCCAGTTTCAGATCTGAGTTTGTTTGAAAAGGCATTTTGAAGCCTCAAAACTTGCCTCTTCAAACAGAAAACCAAAGCTTTTAAGAGGAAACCTTGTATGGGAATTGCCTTTTTCGAGGAAGATATCCTTTTAGTTGATTTGTTAGCAGGTCATATGCTGTGTCCATGTGCTGTTTCACAGTGCAATCTCTTCCTATGCTTTTGGTGTTACCTACCAGATCCAGTAGAATTATCTGGAGTATAACCTTTTCTCTGCTTTCTGTTAACATCCCTTTTTTTTCTTTTTTTTTTCTGTATAAAGCAAACAGTACAGCATTGTGGTATGTCACGTACCTTTATCGTGGCACTGCACTTAGACTGGCTATAGTCTGCTAACCAATTTGAAATTATATGTTTGTTGTTTTGAACAGATCCTTTTCCCAGGATATTTTAAAAAAATGAAATAGAAAAAAATATATATGTTTTGAATTACAAATGAGTATGAAATCTGTATCAGTTGTTGGGGCAAGTATAATTTCTGGGCTATTTTCAGATTCTTCATCTTCCACAAGCTGTCATGCTTGCTTACTTAATGCAACCCATCCTGCCAGGAGCAGAATGGCAAGTTCTTGCATTTTCGGGGTTCTTTTCTCTTCCAGTCCCAAGACTGCACCTCTGCTGAGCTCTCAGAGTTCACTGAGAAGAGCTAATTCCTTGTCTTAATGCAATCTCAGAGCTTCTGGCTTTGTTTTTGTGTTCTGTTGGCCTTTTGCAAAGTTATATATTTGTAGTATATGTATAAATTTTGGAAATAGAAATTGCTCAAATTAATAGCAAAAGCATAAGAAAGCTTGTCATACTTAGCAGTGGCTCCCTTTGTGCAAGGGAATACATTATGCTTAGCACTTTACTGAGGTTGAGGACATCAGTGATGATGGAGCCTGTGGATGAGTTAGAGATGCTGAGTGTGCAGGAGACTTAACAGGCAGGTTCTGATGTGCCTGTCAGGTCTCTGCGGTTGCTGCTGTTTGTCCTTCCATCACTCTGCATACAATTTCCTGCTCTAGGTCATGCTTCTGCTGCTCAAAAGACTTCACTTCCCTTGCTCTTGCAGCCTGTATGTGACATGCATAATGAGGAGTTCCAATTATTGCTCTAATTAGCATCTGTTGTTAATGCTGCTGCTTATATCTAAAGAATGAATGGGTTTAAAGGTCTGATTTTGCTCTTGCAGTAAAGCCAGTGCTGCCACAGTAACATGGCAGGCACTCGCATCTTCAGAGACCGCAAGTGCAAGTTGTTGTTGGCAGATTTGGACTGAGAAGCCAGTGGACTCTGTGTCTGATTTTAACTTCCATAAGTACTAAATTTAGCCATGTGGCTAAAAGATACTCCTTATGTATCTTATTAATTGCAATGCATGAGCAGCTTTACAGTATCAATCTGTAAACCATTTAACCTCATGTATATAGCTGATCTTCTGTGCTTTGGCTATCATGCAAGAAAGCAGCAGAACAGTGAAACCAGGGAATTCAGCAGTTCAGTCACAGACCACAGACCATTCACCTCTGCAGAGATGGCTTCCTTAGAAGCTACTTCTAAACCTGCAGTTTAGAGAGATTAACCTCTAGTTAAATGTGGTCCAGGCAGTATCACTGTGCCGCTAGAGGAATAAAACAGCATCTGAAAAACCAGCATGAGGGGTCTCAGTCAGCTTCCCTGGAGTGTGGGTAAAGTTACAGACGACAGTGCGGTGAGTGATGCAAAGTGGCAACTCTGTTGGCAGCCTGGGCAGAGAGAGCGGAGGAGGCAGGTGTTAAACTAGCCATCTGCTCCAGGGATTTCAGTTTCCAAAGGTGGAGTGAGGCAGAGAGTGTGTGTTGCTTTAGTGCCCGTGGCTGGCATGGAAGGAGTTGATGGGAGGCTTCAGGAGAGACCATTCCTGCCTCCAGCTCTGACCGGCTTCTGCTCCAGAAGCTCTTGTCCGTGTAACAGAGGCAGCTACTGCGTGTCAGGATATCCACGAGTCACCCACTCACAGCCACTGTCTGGCACCTTTAACTTAAACTGCTAGTAAATTGTTTTAGCTGCAATCCATCCTTTGCAGAGTTAAGAGCATGAAGTGGGGCAGCTAAAGTGCAGATATAACCCACTCTGCTGCTCCTGCTGTACCTGTATGTCTGTGACCTGCAGCAGATGGTGTAAGTAGGGTGACTAAGTCTTCAGTTGACTTTATTGGAGAGCACGGGAAAAAAAATCTGTTTAGGGCTAGGTTAACACAATCCACTCCGATGTTTCGAACATAGTTTCTAAATGTAACTCTAAATGTCACTTATGCCACTGAGCTCTAGTGTTCCAAAAGTCAGTTTTCCTCTGAAAAATATTTCTAGGTGCTTGTCTCTTCTGTTCAAGACACAGCATAAGGCTACCTAAATCCCTGAGAGTTGTTATGTTTCTCAGTGACCACAGAGAGCTTAGACTAGACATATATTTTTTTAAATGTCATAGGCAAGATCAATCCTACCAAAGTGAACTCTTTCCAGCCCAAATGCTGTCTCAAACCTTATAGTATGGACTGCTTTTCAGAGTTTTGCATTTCCCAGAATAGGTTGAATCAAATTAAATGGCAAGTGGATACATAAACATATCCCAGGATAAATAAAAATTTGCTTTGGTAGGCACAGTGACTAAGAAGAGCAGGAGCTGCTACAGTCTTGGAAATCTCTTCCTTTTGATGTCTGGACCCTGTAGTATGGTATCAGTGCTGCCCGTGACAGCTTCTGAACATCTTTAGGACTGTGATTTAGCAAGGCTTTGAGCTCCTAACACAATTAAGCAAAACTTCTATGCCACATTCACAAGAGCTATCTGCCAAAATGCCTAAATAAAACCTTGTTAGTTATCCTGTAGTCATGATGGTATAAAACTATAAATTCTAAGGGGCAGATAGATAGTCACCAGTTTATTGTTAGTATATTTTTTTCTGGCTTTTTTGAATTTGTAGTCTCAGGGTTAACTTTCCAATAGCAGAAGGTCTTACATTCAACTACCTGTTCTCTAGAGAAGCATTCCCTAGCAACACTGCTTAATGACTACTCTTGAAGCAATAAGCTAAGCCAGGCTATTGTGTTATGTATAGATGCTTGTACAACACCTCTCACCTTGTCAAAGCAGCTTCTACCAGAACGTTAAATGACACAATAATTCTCTGTCATGTACTGTTTGCCCTGTCATCTTCTTCCCTATGGGAGAAGAGAATGTGGTGGAATCTTTTGATATTGTGAGGTGCTCTCGGTTAGCTTTTAAAAATATGTATTGTCGCTTATTTAAGTAAGGGAAAATCAGAACTATGGAATAGGATTAGGTAAGACTTCTCATTGTAAATAGTGTCTAAAAGACTGGCCTCTGAGTAAGACTTATCTGCTATGCTAGAAACATCAGTACCTGTAAAGTATAGGAAAGTAGAAATGATACATATTAGCAATAAGACAGGTATATGTAATGGATCACTTCTCCTTTAGAGAAAACAATAAATTGATGTTAAGAATGATTAATATCCAGAAATTAGCATTTTTTTATTACCAGGATAAGCATTTCTTGAGAAACCTGGCCATATGGAAAAGAGAAAAGAGGAAAGGACATGTATATTTAGTTTTAAAGTTTATGTGCCATTTCTGATTGAAGTCATTCCGAAACCATGCACTTAAAGGATGTTGACCTGATGCAGGTTATTTGCATTTGTTTAGATGGAGGAAGTTAAATTTTCAAAGTTACATAAGGGGCACACTCCACAATTCCATTTCTTGTGTTTAAACACAGCCTCTTTCTGAAGGTTAAGCCTAAATTTGCTGAACAATCCTGAGGTTCTGAGTGCCTAAATAAGTTTTGGAAATGTTGGTTATAAATTTGTGTCTGTTTTTTTTCTTTTGAAATATTGTTTTAATGATATATGAAAGCAAATGCAAAATCTCTGACCAGCAGCAAAGTGCATTGTCCTAGTGCTAGCATGTGCTGGTGGATGGAATGTAGAACTGTTTCTAATCTATGCAGTTTTTTGAGGTGGTGCTCCCAGATGTGCTGCCCTGAGCATAGGAGTACTCTGGTCTTCAGTGGGGACGAGGGTCATAATCCACTTTTATAATGTTCTGAGCAATCCTAATGGGGAAAGCGCTGCTCAGCCAGCTCCGTCCTGTTCAGCTCGTCCGCAGTGGATGTGTTTGGGGTAAGCAGGGTCTGAAATATGCTTGTGATTTCATCTCACACTCCACAGCCAACTGGTTCTTGCCTGTGTTTAGGAGTGCCAGCATTTTTTTCTGAAAACTTCTCACAGGTCCGACAGTGTATGGGTAAGAAAAGGAGAAAGCGTCTGAAGAAAGTGAGGAGAGTATGTGTGTATGAGAGAGAGCTGCTGTGAGTAGACGTGCTGCTGATCCTCAGTTTTATTTCAAACCTTGATGACCCAGAAAATACACTGGGTGTGATGCTGAGTCAAAGAAAGTGCTCTACATAATGCCCTGAACACTCATGGCATCATAATGAGTTTGATTCCTTATCCTTAGAGTTTAGTGGAACTGCAGGAGAAATGCACTATTTTAGGAGGGGGTGTTTTGTTTTGTATTCTAAATAAAGAGTTCAGTCTCTAGTTGCACAGAAAAGTTGTAAGGAAAAAGGGAAGTTTAAGTATTCTAAAGCAAAAATCAAAGGAAGAATGCCCATTTTTTTCTACTATTTGACTTCTCTAGAGATGGGATGGATTCAGAGAGGGAATACAAAACCTTTTGGTAGGTAGGAGACTTTGCAGATGAGGTGCTTTGGCAGCTTGTAGAAATTTGTAGGCTATGGTATGGAATGGAATATGGTATATGGGAATATGGTATGGAATACGTTTTAAAAGTGTGTAGACATATGGTACTTCAATGTTAGCACTTAAAGAGTAAAGCTTTTCTGCTTTGTAAGCAAATATAGTTTAGGAATAGTTTTATAGTTTTTAGTTTATAGTTTATAGTTTTTGAAAGTGAAAGCATGTTTGGAAGAATGTTGTATCATAACAAAAAGAAACCTAGTCTACAATATAATCTGCTATTCTCACCATTTCTTCTAGGAACAGTCCCGTGTATGGGCTTCTCCAAAGATCTTGCAGCCAGCAGGCATTTATAGTTCATTTTGAAGAGAGCAGTATTTCCCCAAGCACTTTTTGCAAAAATGCCAATCAGATCATGTTGGGTAAGACCAAGATTTAACTCCATTGGTCTAAAGTGTGCTGGTGATACTCAGCATCCCAGTGTCAGGCCTTAAAATGCAGTTCCTCACATGTGTTAGTGCTGTGCCTTTTACTGAAGTTTAAACAGAGCCCAGGCTAAAGGAGCTGCCATCCCAGGGATTTAAGGGTCCTGGCCTGGCCAGCGGGCTCTGGTTGCTGCGCTGCTCCACGACTCACATACTTCTGTGTTCTGTTTGCTGTGCTGCTCCACGACTCACATACTTCTGTGTTCTGTTTGCTGTTGTCTTTCCGGCCCTTAGGCATCTGTGGAGATTTCCACTGCAGTCCTGGGTAGGGAGGCCGTGGGAAAGTGCGCCTTGGGAAGAAGAGATAGCCTGCAGTCCTCCACACTGCAAACTGTCCTTCTCTCCAGGGAAAAGGAATTAGAAATAGTATTGTCCCGAAGAGCTGAGAAAACTCGCAGATTTTCCATGTACAGTAAACAGTTTGTGTAATTGCCAGGAAAGCAAAGCAAAAGGCAGAGTTCGGCAGGAGGGGCACCCGTCTCCCGCACGCAGCTGTGGCAGTGAAATCCAAGCCCTGCGGAAACGCGGGCCCGGGAGTCCCACTCGCTGCAAAGGTCAGCCGGTTTCTCAAACGGGCTCATAGCTCCAAGACAACGCAACACTACTCGTTTCTCCCAACAAATTGCAGTTGTCAGAGGAACTGGATTAGTAGCTCATGGAGCTAAAAATAGACGCTCTAGGGGCTCGGCAGAAAAGCCTGGATTCAGTAACAGTGATGAAGGTAAATCAAAATGTCATAACATCTGGGGAAGAAGCAACAAAAAATGCTCAACGCAAAGCAAACTACTCCTGAAATTGCACTAAAAATAACACGAATATCAACTGAGGGGCAGTGTTTATTTTTGGTTCTGTTTTATTCACCTTACAGGTCCAGCTTGCAGTTGCTGCTTTATCAGCTGAATCAATTTAGCCACAAACATCTCAAAATGGTTTACCTCAAGTGAGACAGTGAAAGACATTATGTTAAAGCCAGTTAAAACCTGAAAAGAAAAGCAGATTGTTTGGCTTAACATTCTGGAGTTCCGTCTTTCGAGAAGAGGGTTAATTTATGGTCAAACTTATTAAATTGAAAATAATAACTCCCAAAGTTGAGCTGTAATAAGACAATTATGATGGAAACAACTTTTCAAACCTCAGCATATCTTTACTAAAGAATAGATAAATAAAGAATAGATAAATATTTTTGATTACATCATCCGTTTACATTTTAAATATCTCCTTTACGCCAGAATTTTTTCTTCCTTCTTCTTCAGTTATGTATTCTCTGTAGCAGAGCAGTTCCCATGTACTGTGCATGATCCTGAGGAAGTAGCAGTTGACTGCAGATAGGGAAATTCAGTGAAGCTCAGCCTTTTACTTCAAGGTAACTGTTTTGCAAAGTACAGGTGCAGTACTCACCTCTCAAGTGAAGACAAGGCTGGCAGTATCTGCATGCCGTTTGTACTGTGGCTTAGGGAATTCTTTTTTCTCCTATATTCAAAAGCAAAAGGTCTGTATGGTTCAGGAATAACCTTCACCACTCTCTTCAAAAAATCTTTCTGTTGTGCATGTCTTTTGCTCACTGCACCTTTTATAATACCTCCACGTTTCAATCTGAAGCATTGAAAACTGTAGGATATAAATAATAACTTATATCAGTTAAATAAAAATATTTGTCGAGTATTAATGCTGAGTGTCTTTTAAATATCTTCTAAATTACAATCCTTTGTGCAAGTTCTGTTCTTGCAGAAGCCATTGGTCATCATTCTCTTTAAATGTTTCTGAGAGAGGCCAGGAGTCATCTTGAATTTGGGATTTAATTAGCATTAATGCCTTTTGTCTGGCATTCAGCAGTGTGCCAGCATTACCCCAGCATTAAGGTTTGGCTGTGAAACAGAAATGACAGGACAAGTAGGACCTTGCTTTGATTAGATACATGGTCATCATCAGCCCTATAGCTGAGAAGACTCTTCTATGGACTGTATTAATCACTGCCATATTAGGGCCCAGAGATCAGTAACGTATCTGGAAGTTTTTCAGAGGAGCACTGTGAGAGAGATGATGCTGGTTTTACTGAATGCAGGGGGTTCCACTGCTAGTACTGACCTTATGTCCTGTTTTGAGTTGATTTTAACCTTTCTCAGCTTACTAAAATTCATCAGTTACTCTTTTCAGTGTTTCACATTGTGTTGAGGACACTGTGTGTAGTCTGATTGCCCAGTGTGCTGGTGCGTCACACGCATGTCAGACCAGTTGTGGAGTGGAGAGGCCAGGAAGTGCTTCCCAGCCACAGATAATCTTCTGTTCACTTTGCCAATTTGCTCAGCCTCTCCAACTTCAAAGAAGGAACTGAATGCTACTAAAGTTTCCTTTGTGGTTTGTGTTTTTTTCAGTGGAGTAACCCTGTGATTATAAGAGACTTTTGCAAAACAAGCCACTGATTTTGACGTGAACTTCAGAGCCTGAGCCTATCAAGTCATAGTTCAGTCTCTTCCCAAAACCTTTGAGAATTAATTGTACTTTGCATGCAATAGCTCATCAAGAAAAACTGATAATAATTTGTTAGCTGTCTGCAAGTGTGATCCTGGCTCTCTCATCCAATGGAAAAATCATGAAGGTCAAGCTTGGGCTTTGGCTGGAGCAATCTTGGTCTTCTGTTCCCTTCCAGAAGCCTGAAGCAAGGCTGGACTCGGAGATTTAATTGATGGTTTATTCAGATTGGTCTTAATTTCCTCTGCAGGTGACTCTAAAAGATGATTAATCTTTCATGCCTTAGTTGCATCTTTTGGCTTTTCCCTTTGATTAAAGTGTTGCCCAAGTAAAACTTGAGGACTAGTCCCTGTCTGATGTGCTTACAAACAGCACCAGTAAAAAGGACAAATACATGCACAGCTAAATAGTAGATATGAATGCAAATTTCAGACTATTGAAGGAAGAGGGCTATTTGCCTGCCTCTGTGTTCTCACGGGTGGATGGCCTGTGTGTTGCTCAGAGCAGAGCTGTTCCGTGCAGCACTATTTTACTCAGCTTTCTGAACCCTGGAAACTGCTGCTTGTCTGATTTCCAACTTCTGTATTTTGCAAGTTGGATAAAAATATTTGGAGCTTTTAATATGAAGATTGACCCCCACTTCCTCCTGCTCAGTGTCCACACAGTCCTGTGGGAATAGGCCAAGCTCTCCTGGTTGCAAGCACATTGTGTGCACTTCTGTGTTGTCATTTTAGTGTCCTGAAAGGCTTTGAAGAGACTCAGACTGGAACTGCCCAACATTCTGCACTAGGTAACAAGATAAAAACCTTGCGCTATTAACAGAGGACACAGAGCATTAAAGCAATTTTGGATGGCGTTAAATAATTCTGGAGCTTCACCAGAATTTAGAGCACTGTAATGTTAATGGGCTGATGCAGCTTGTTTACAATTTCTTACACAGATGAGGGTAACCTAATTAATGGCAGTTAATTATTTCCTTTTCAGTAATAAGCAGAGAATAAGGTGGTATCTTAGACATTTCTGTCAACTTAATGGCCAAGAGATTAATTTTAGTACCATGTAAATCTGGATATTATTTTAAAACAGGAGGCTGCATTCTACTGGGCAGGGATGTGCCAGGTTAGACTGTGAGCTCATGTTTGGGCAGAAAAGCTCAGCAGTTCATTTAAACCAAGATCTTCGCACACCAAAACCAATAGAGTGTTAGCAAGATGAAGTCTGGGTACTTTTCCAGCTATTTGGCAAAACAAACCTTCTACCACAAGGGGCAGGGTCCACAGAAATTATCTCATGCTGCTTTTCAGTTTCTTTATTGGAATTTATTTGGCAGTCTTAGTTGTCTGGAAGTTACGGTAGGTGTATCTGGTTGAAAACTACTATTGCAGTTGTGGTTGCTTCCCCAGACAAACGGAATTTATCACTAACCAAAGACTTATCTACTTGAAAACAGTGAAGTTTGGTTCTGTCCTTTATGCCTTCGGCTGGGAGCAGTTGAAGTTCATAACAACTGTACTAACCAAACCTGTGTTGTGTCACTGAACAAGGATGATCCGAGGCCGCAGCACCAGTAAAACATAGCAGAATGCAGTATTAATCCCTCTACAGGGACATGAGTCTATGTAATAAATTGATGTGCCATATGTGTAGGCCATGAGAAAATTGTGTGTGCAGTGAACTACATATGGTCTTAAAAGCTTTAACATTTGTACTGCTCTTCCTATACTAGAATGTATATCTTGATAGCTGTGACCCGATGAGCTTCTGACAAAATGTGCTTGAAAGTTTATTCTTCTTGTTTTACAACTGCCATTTGCGAGTTACTGTTTACACAGCCTCCATGCAGCACGGGGTCTTTCTCCATGCGTCCCAGGGAAAGGCAAAAGCAGATGCTATCTGTGAATCTTGCAGACTGCAGAGATCAGGGAATGTCTGTCCTGAATCACTTCCTGACAGTTGCTTTTCTTAAGCAAATTCAAGCAGTGCCAATAACCTGGGCTTTCTTTAGAAAAAAGTGTAACATTTGTTCAAGAGCCTTCTTCTCTTCAGTTCTGATGATATTTCTTAATTTTCCCTTTCCACTTCATTTCAAGCCAGCTTTGGTGATATGATTCTTGCAGAGTGAGGACAAGCAGTTTGCCTTTTATACTGTTCCTTTTTCCAAAGCCTTATTTGTTTGAGTAAGGCCTCAAACAAGAAGAACAAACTTTACAAACTCCTGCAGGTATGTTGTTAATAGAGAATACAAGGATGAAGCAGCCTAAGAATACCCCAAATGATCTTTTAATAACATGCCTGCACTGCCTTGTGGCTTCCCATCTTGCTCTCATAGTGTGACCTGCTATAATGTAGTTTGTTATAATAAGGTCCTTTCAGTTTGTCCTAAAAATATTTACTTGTTTGTTGCCATATTAGAAACATAAGGTACACTCTATAAGGAAAGCAATATACAATATACTATACATCTTCTATTTCAATGCCTCTAGTTTTAGGCTAGTACTCATATAAATGTTTATAAATGAAATACAGATTTTATTGTTCTTCACAGAACCAAGCAAATAAGTTCTGCCTTGTCTAAATACAAGCATTTCAATATCATTTCAATCAACAAATACTCCTTTCTCGTGCTTCTAGTTACCTTGTCGTGGGGCCATCCTAATATGATTCCCCATAAATGCATTTGAAACGGAAAAATGATGAACTGTTTTATTGCATGACCTTTACACAGTACCTGATTCATAAAGATAAATAAATCCAAAATCTCATTTATGGTTTATTAGTGAACAATAAAACAACAAAAGAAAACCCTCAAAGTTCATTTGAATGATCATTGAATATCTTATATTTCTTATTCAGTCTCTCAAAGTTTCTTGAGAGAAACTCAACAGATCAACTATCTTTCTAAAAGATCTTCTCTATGAAGCCTTTGCCATGGACACTGACACCAGCTTTCATCAAAAAATGTTCTCATTTCTGCTTCCCATTTCATCTGGAAGTCAAATGCAGTGAACAAATTATCTGGATATAAAAGTAGATAAATCCTATGGGTTTCATTCAAGGTAGTCAACTCTCACTCTGTTTAACCTACTCGTACATAGCTCGCATTAATTTTTGTGATAGTGGTAAATGAATAGCCAGAAAAAATATCTTGCTGAGTAAACTCTACTGAAGAACTTTTTTATTCCTGGCTGTGATGGGGATACCTCTGTTATACATTTCAAAGAGGAATCCTTGAAAAGGTAATCAGGTAAGACAGAATATTAAGACACACAAGAAATGTGCATACTCATTAAAAAAAAACAAAGCAGGAAAATTACTACTTTTTTTTTCTTTTTTTAAATTTTTTGATAACATAACAGCTGCTCATGAAATGTTTATTTCTTCCCTCACATACTCTCACTTGAAGCTAACAGAAGAATAACAAAAAAAAATTTCGATACTTTTCGCAAATGATTAGTGCATGCAGTCCACAGCCAACTCCATCCAAACTGTTTGACTTTCATTGTCATAGGTACAACTTTTACAATGGAAATCATTGACAGAGCCTTTTTTTTTTTTTTAAAAGAATTGCAACAATATGATAGGAAAGGTACAAGTTCAATTAAACTGCCAAGTGCTCAAGATACTACCCAAGCTGCATTTACTATTATTTTCTCATCATTTAAAAAGGCAAAAAGATTGTGTAACTCTCTATCTTTCTGTTATTCTCTCTTTCATATGGGGGGAAAGCTTTCACCCATTACCTTCCCTTTCTACCATATGGACAAAATGCTACTTTACCACTTGTGATGTACGATTTTTTTTCTGTATTTTGGCATCTCTTGGTCCAACCAGCTCAATAGTCCTGACTGGCTTGCCGGATATTTGGAAATCCTGGATAAAAGGCAGCACTACAGATGCAGAAGTTTTGTTTGGATCTGTTGGATTTACTGCTGGGGCAGACCAAATGCACTAGAGCACTGGGCTCACCTCCTGTGCTCTCGAGTTCATGTGTTTAAGTACAACACTTGTTGATACACGGCTCAGCAAGTGTAGACACATGGTCATGAATTTCAGCCTGGCAAATCCTGGCAAATCATGAATTTTCAGCCTGGCAAATTTGGAATTTCAAATGTTTGCAGAATAACATGGTTCTTTCCTGTGAGGGTGACAGAGCCCTGGAAGAGGCTCCCCAGAGAGGCTGTGGAGGCTCCTTCTCTGGAGATCTTCCAAAGCCACCTGGCTGCTACCCTGTGCCCCGTGCTCTGGGTGTCCCTGCTGGAGCAGGGGGGTTGGACTAGATGGTATCAGATGTCCCTTCGAAGCTCAACCCTCCTGTGATTCTGATTTTCACCACTTATTGTCATTTCATGAAAAAAAGTATGAAACAATAATCAAAAAAAAAAAAAAAAAAAAGAAAAAAAGGCCAGTGAAGGGAATGGTGAGGCCCGGCTCATTTATCAAACTATATTTTCTTAAACCCTCTTTTTTGCCATTGACATGGGTGAAACCAGCACCATTCAAATGCAATTGCCAACTCTGATCATCTGTTCCATGTGAGCTGTGTCTGAGTTTCCGCAGGTAAATTTTATTCTGAATAGCTCTGACACTGCCATGGGTCAAGGAGTGGTTGTCACTTTTAATAACCCTTGTTAAAGGTTCGTTGCTGAAACGGTCAATACTCTAATACTATGCTAGGATTCCACAAGTAAAGTTCACTTTCCCGTGGGCCTTTGTGATAGGAATTTTGAATATTGCTGTGAATCGGACAGATTTGTGCTATTTCTGAACCTGTACTAATGAAGTAGATTATTACAGTGCACTGAAAACCTTGGTCAATACTGCTATGTGAGAAACCTGGTGTTCCGAACAACTGCAGACTTCCTACCTCCAGATAATCCTTGCGAAGCAAAACCACACGGCTTCTGTTACAGCTAATAGGAGTCTTTGGGCTAAAAGTCTGCAAAAGCTTTGAAACCATCCCACACTCACTGCTGTACAAAACAACAGCAACTCTCCAAGCATTGTATTTGCTGGATAATGGGTAGTCTGTGAACAGAACCGTAGTCCGGCTCGTAAGTGTGTAAAACATCCCACGTTGGAAGACGAAAGCACTTTCCCCAGCCTGCATTTGGGTTTCAGGCTTTGTCACACAGGCCATTTCGGCTGCAGTCCTGCGTGTGCTCAAGGGAACAGGCAGCGTAAGGGTGCTGGGGGCCTGGATCAAAGCCCCCGAAGAGACCCGCACATATGCAGTGAGCTGTGGCCAGGCCTTCTGCAAACTGCTCTGCAAGGACGGCAGGACTGTAGCCATACCTCATTGGGTGGCTCTAGGCAGGAGTCACACACCTGGTATCTAAGGCAGCATTTCAGATATATAGGGACTTATTTTCCCATACATTCTACATACATTTCTGTGTATTTTATGAATCAGGTCTGTGATTTATTTTTTTGACCAATTTGTTTGCTGCGGTTTCATGGAATTACTATATCTTTGGTTCGCAATGTAAATAACACTGTTTATCTGCTATTTTATGACACAAATCCCATGTGAATTGCTTATTTTTAAAAAGTTTTGCTCTGTTATGATTTATTTACAATGCCATATTACAGTATTGGTTTAATATATGATGTATCTGTATGGCATGAATTAAACTGCTTATATTTTACAATGTCAAATATTTTATTTTTGTTTTCTAAAATAACTACATTTCATCCTATCAGTTTCATAGTTGTTTCCTAAGCAGCTCATTATGTCTGGAAATTTTGCTTCCTCTCCAGTAACGCAGGCATAAAATCCAGTATTCCTGGATTTTCCATCCAGTATTCCATCAAATATATCATCTAGCAATTTCAGATTAGAAATATATGTACAAATATGTAAGCATTTATAGTTAATCAAATCATCTATTCTATCTTCCTTGCTTTTCATGTAAGGATATATTTTAATCATTTTGTATACCTTTTATTTGTAATTATTTGTGAGTCATCTGCAGTGTAAATAATATGTTTCATTATGCAAGATTTCTACGTATTCAAGATTACAAAACAAGGTGAATTTGTATATGAAAAGAATTTGACAGTAGATTGAAATGACATAAAGTGGTAATGACTATGTTCTATTTACACTCTTCATTTCCAAACTGTCTGTTAAAGAAAAAAGGACATTTTATTTGCTGTTTAATGTCCAACCATTTATTTACAGAACATTTACATCAATAAGTCATGCAAAAGTCTATTAAAAGTCATGTTGCATCATTGAAATTTTCGCTTTGTCTGTTCACAGGTTATCCATGAAGGGCCAATTAAAATACAGAGAATTCAATGACAACATTCCCAAAAGTCAATAAAGATTCACACAGAAAACGCGTTTTCACCCGTAGCTCTCAAAACTCACCCTAGACCACAAATTCAAGTGCAACATTAAACAAAAAGCTAATAAAATAACAGAATGATAGATTAAAGTACATGCAATGATTTGTGCAGTAGCAAGGGTATAAAATAGGCACAGGCAAGTATACTTTTTCGGTTTATTCCCATGTGTTTTTTTACAGTATCAGAAATAGAGGTTATTTAATGAAGTTAGAGGCAGCAGATGAAAAGCAAGTAATGCAAGAATAAATATTTTTTCTCATAGAGTATGTAATCAAATTGTGCCAACAGAACATTTCAGCTACTAAAATAGAAGCAATTAGAAAAGTTCATGGAGGGTAGATTCATCAGCCCATTTTAAACATGATGAACTGGCTGCTATTATAAGCTCAAGAAGCCACTAATCCTCTGGTGCGAGAGCCGCAGAGCATGTACCCATGAAAGATCTCATAATACTCTGTTATGCTCTGTCTGCTGTAACGTTCACTATTGGAGGCTGTTGCAGATGGGTTATTGGGTAGCTGGACCTTTGGTACAGTCTAGAAAAAAAATAAAGGATGTTTTTATATTCTAAAATGGGAGACAGCAGGGAAACAGAGAACAAGAATGGAAGAGATCTCAAAGGCCGTATCAGCACCAGGAAATAGTAGTAGAGTATACTGGAAACTTACTGTTAAAAAGAATACATAGACTGAACATCAGAGTAGGTCTGGAGAATAGACAGGTAGACTATCTTCTGGGAGCAAGCATGCAAGATTTTTAGACAGGAAAAGACATTGGTTGAAGTAGGAAAAGCATGTGGTCACCATTCTTCACATTCTACAAAAGGGTAGAGTTCTGAAGCTTCTCAGTGCAAATAATTTGCATGTGAACTTCTACAAACGTGTGCAGAAGAATATGTGCACCAAGGATACAAATACCCAACAAAGGGCCAAAAAGGGTGTAACAAGAAAAGCTTGTGGATATTTTATTATCTTCATAAGGAAAATACTCCTTGGTTTGTTAACTCTACCTGCCTGCTAGGAACACACACCTTTAGGGTTTAACTCTGAAACATCGCTAACAGTATCTTTGAGCAAAAATGAAATACTTGGATAATGTGGATACTCTTAGATGGAATATCCTTTCCTTATTTCAGTATAGAGGTAGAGAAAAAGTAGATAGTATTACTGGACAAAACATCTCTTCCTGCTGGCCTACACAGACAAATCCTTTTTTAAATTTATTTATTTTTTCCCTACTCAGTATATAAGAATATGTCTTGTATCTTAATTATGTCTACAAGGTAACCATGTGCAAGATGCACAGGCTAAATGTAAGAGAAAATGAAATTGAAAACAATTTTTATTCAGTATTTCGTTAAAGAACCTTAGTAGAGAGAAGGAGCAATAATGTTTGGTTGTGGCATAGAATTAAGAAATATCAACACAGAGAGATCCAAATAAATCGACAGAATAACTGAGCAGCCTTCAGTCCACATAAAATAACAGCAGAATGAAAGGATAAGTAATGTGTGCCAGGATTAATTGCAGGTATTCCTATAAAAACTGGAAGCTCATAATTTAGAAATGACAAAAGGAAAAAAGATAGAAGTGTACTGACTGATCAGTGTATGATTATAGCCACTGATGTCATATGAGAAAATCAAATGCAGTCACAAGAGGGATGTTTCTGATAGATGTAGGAATATATCAATGTCATTGTATAAAGTACTTGTGGGACAATATCTGGAGTACTGTGTATAATTCTGTTTATTCATATTCAGAAGAGCAATATATTCCTGTGATTGGCAGCAGCAAAAGTCTAAATGAAACATAATTTATTAATTAAACCATTTCTTTTCCAGTGGACCATGCATCTTTTAAAGAATATATATAAAACATTTTAAGCCTGTCTAATGAAATGGTATGTCTTTGAGCACAGAATATAGCACCATCCAAAATGTTTAAAATGCCGCAGTTTCTTGCTGCTCTGTTAGACTAAGAAGACAGAAGAATGCAACCAAAAGATATGGAAGACTAAGTTGCCTTCTAGTGTAGCTCTGGAAGATCAGGGTTGTGATTTTCTCTACCTTTCTTTGTTTTATGTGGTGCTATAATCAACAGGTAGAAGACCTTTTGCCATCACTCGTGTTACAGACTTTTTTTAAAAAAGGAAGTCCACAGTAAAGCTGAACATATGATCTAGAGAAATATCAAAATTGAGTAGGAAACTGATAATTTACCTAACAGTATAATACAACAGCAACTTGAGTACTTGTACTAGCAAGAAACTGTGGTCTGATATGTTTCATCTGACCCTGCAAATGTTTCTTCAAGCACATGGAAAAAGACATAACATTATAAAATTGCATTTTTCCACTCTTTTTTTTTTTTTTTTTTAACTAACAATAACCCCCTATTGTGCTTTCTCTGACTATTATTTCTTGTATAACATGCCTTATTCTAATTACTCTTAGAAAATCAATATAATCCTATAGTGACAAATCCAGACAGATTGCTTTTTCTATAGCGAGGGCAGAAGAACAAATACTGCTTTTATTTCAGTTGTTTGCCTGGAGCTGGCAGAGTTTATTATGCCGCACATGAAGATGAAGGTGATCAGAATCCCTTGCAGCAGTGTGGAGAGCTGGGTGCAATGTCCTTCAGCCAAAAAGACTAGTTGGTTTATTCTTTTGAATATGTTACTGAAAATTTCCTGCTGCAGAGTCCTGTGGTGGCAGGACTTGGTCTGTGCTTGATCATCTCTGAGTTTTGCATGCCATAGATGGCCCTTCTGCCTTCATAGCTGCTGCCTCCATGCTGCCAGTTGAGAACTAGACTCATTGTCACACACCAGAGTTATCATAGGACTGATCATATGGATTGTTGCTGATATTATTTTCCTGTCACAATGCATCTATAAACATTTTTTTCTCAGTTTTAGGATAGTATCTTACATATTTCTTCCATTTCTGACATTTTCTCCCCTTCTGTACATTTGCCTTGGGACATGCTAAGCTTGATAATGAGTTCTGACAATGTGCTTAGCATCATTTGTCCTCTCCTTTTTTTTGGGAATGATGGACGCATTTCAGTTTCTGGCAAAATGAAAAATCTATCAAGTTGTTTCACTAACAAGCAGAGATATGTAAAAATGCTCAATGCAGTGGGCAAATGCTATGAAATTTTGCTCTGTCTCTTCTCCAACAACATAAATGTTGCCATTGGAGATGAGAATCTAGTTTGAAGACACATCTTCCCTTCATGTTATGCCTTTATAGTGTATAGACTAATCCTCTCTTTGCTACCATTAGTCTTTCTGAATTGCCTCAGTCATTACACAATTTTGATCAGCTCATCTGTAAAAGGCCGTTTCTCAAGACCTTCGTCTATTGGCCCTGGCTGTAAGGCTGAGCAAGGAACAAGGGTCTTCCCTTTGAGATTTTTGTCTGTTTTTGAAAGTGGAATTGTCATGTGTCGGATAATCTGTGAACTTGTACTTTTGTAGATTACATTGTCTTTGTTTTTGTATGTATATTAGCATACTGAACTGTATTTTGCTTTTATTCTGTATTATTTCAATAGCCTTATTTCTAGATCAAATATTGTTGCAAGTGGTACATATATAATAAGCATTCCATAGTGGACTTTTAGGTCCTTGTTCATAAAACCATTAGAAGAGTGAAGCTTTAAGCAATACAAATGCAAAATATTTACATTTCAAAGGCCTTTGGAAGATCCTGGGATGGCTTCAATCTTTTAGAAGCCTGCATAGGAGATCCTAAATATGCAATGCAAAAGGAAAGGAAAGGAAAGGAAAGGAAAGGAAAGGAAAGGAAAGGAAAGGAAAGGAAAGGAAAGGAAAGGAAAGGA
>JAYECN010162725.1:0-26632 GCA_035222435.1 Microcambeva ribeirae | reverse complement strand
TCTGCTACCTTTAGCAATTGATCTACATGTCAAAGGACACAAATCGGGACAGTTAAACCATTGCAGGTACTCTCTGACACCATAAATGGACAGAGCTGATTAGAACAGTTCAGTGAAAGTTTTACTATGAGAAAATAAAATATTATTGCGTTGAGAGGTTTACAGATCAAAAACTGATTTTGACCATAGTTTCATCAGGAAAAGAACTGTGTCCATGATGGAAATTCTGGATATCCCTCCTCAGAGTTCCCAGGGCCTCCCCATGGAAGACCAAGTCTGAATCCTCATGCTGACTTAAACTGAGACTGCTCACTTTTCAGGAACTTTCCATAACTACTTATTTATTTTTTTATTCTATGGTGATTTAATAGATATGGCCACTGTGCAAAATAAGAAAAAAAAAAAAAAAAAAAACACACTGACATCTGGAAGGATTCCACAAAATAACAATTTTTTTTTTTTTTTTTTTTTTACCCCTTTCTAGAGTCTGCTGCTGTTTAGTTTGAAATGCCTGTTACAGAGGAAATTTGAAAGTAAAGTTGACCAGATGAGTATGGTCAAAAGAGCTTCAACTACACAGCTGATTTTCTTTCATTTATTTATGGTCAGTTATTAATGAAGGTGCAATCATATGTAAGCAAAAAGACATCACTGCTATACTTATCAGCTTGGCAGACATAGACCTGAAACTATAATTGCACGGATGGGACTGCAGTGATAGATGGTCACCGACAGCTGAGATTAAGGCTAATGCCTTAATCCACCATAAAGTATCCATAAAGTGGATACTTTTGTACTTTCCTTAAGTATCTATATGACAAAATTGCCAAGAAAGAAGTGTTAAAAAATGTTTGAAAGAAGAAGATAGATGTGTTATGAAACTACATATTAGATATACAGTATCCTTCTTTGTAGGTGCCATACATAGTGACCAAAACAGGTGGTAGAGGAAGGAAGATGGAAGGAAAGACCCAAGATGAAAGCAAATCTATTTTATGTAAAAGAACTGCAAGTATTTTCAATTAATTCTAACATTTTAGGCATTTTAGATTAGTGTCTTTTTCAAATTATAAGCCCATTCTCTTTTTATCTTTCTTTGCTGTTATATGTTGGCAGCATTTACAAAAAGCAGAATATGATTTTTCCTTCTTGTTTTTAACATCTTTAGAAAAATGTTTGTGATTACAACAGAGATAGAACCTGCTCTTCCAGTTATATGATTCACCATTTTTTATATTATCTAAAACACTATTATAATCTAAAATATTATTATAAAACAGTAACAGCCGGGGTGAGGAGGGAAAGAAGAAAGAAAGAAAGGTTTAACTTATTTAAAAAAAGAAAAGCAGGATAACAGGACAAAGGCCTGCATGATTTTTTATGCTTTTAATGTTTATGAAAGTATGTTGTAAATTCTACAGAACTGAAAAATTTTAGTAATGACCACTGACAATATCTATTCCAGTAATGTTTACCTTCATTATTACCCGCATAAATTTCAGATTTAATCAGTAACACTAAGAGATTCTAGGCTGGATATAAAGACTTTCTAGTATGAAGAAACAGAAATAAGACAAGAGATAAAGGTGACCCTCATTTATATATGATATTCTGAGATTTTTATAAAGTTCTTCATAAGATATTATTAGGGGAAATAAATAACTATGCACAAAAATCAAAGAGCTTTTCTGGGAGGATTAAACACGGGGACACTAATCAAAGAGAACTAATAAAAAGTAGTATACGATGGCATGGAATAGTGAATAATGGGAAACTGAATTCAGTGGGACAAGCAGTCTACACTTTCTGTAAAACACATAAGATTTTTAAGACATTTCCTGACAACATCCTATTAAAGGGAAAGTAGAAATGGAAATGGCTGTGATTTTGTTCCTCTTAAGCCATAAATCCCTAAGGTTTTGTGACAAAAATGGAAGACAAAGTGGGCACAAGAAAATTATAATGTTGAGAAGAAAGACTGAATGAAGAAAGATTGAAAAGGTGAATGCTGGAAACCAGTGGGGAAAAGGGCAGAATTTAAAAAAAGTCGAGAACTTAAAAGTGCTCAAGTATCAAAGTAATTGTGCATGACTTACCTTTAGAAAACATACTTCATATAAGATTACAGAGAATAAACCTTGGCTACTACTGCAAAACTTAGTTTGGGACACTAACTTCTAATAACAATCAAAAATTTAACTTACTGTCCTTTGTAAATGAAATGCTAGCTCAGATATTACATTTAGCCATTCCTAATAAATATATTTAAATTAATATCTAGAGCTTTTCAAATAGCCTTGAACTATTATTTTATGCAGTATTATGGTAACTACTAAATAATAGTTGGAAATAAAATTCGGCATGTATTATTAGGCATTATTAAAAGCTATTAATATCAAAGTCTCTAGCACAGAGCCAAAGAATCATTATGGTTGGAAAAGACCTTCAAGATCATCGTGTCGATATGGTAATAAACCCACCACCACCATGCCTGCTCAACCATGTCCATGTGTGTGTGAAATCTGTCTCTCAAAATCTAAGAAAGATCTGGGTTCACAGTATCTCTGTATCATATTATATTTAGTTCACTAAATCATTAAAATGTACATAGGCCAAAATCAGGGAGGGAACAAAGAAATCTACACTTAATGTGACCTTATTTACAAAAACAAAGGTATATGTTTTGTTAGAGTGAATTGGTTGGTTGATTTCACAATATAAATCTCAGTAAACCTTAATCTTTTACATGAAAGAAAATGAAAACATATAATGAAAGAAAAAAAAACATATAATACGAGGATTCAGTGTTCCCTACAGTTGTGCCAAAGCCCACTGATTTTCAAAGACAGAACAGGGAAACTAGGATAGCTCTCTTGAGTAAGAGGTGGCTCTCTTGAGTAAGAGGGAATAACTAGGAAATCTGCCTGTCTCACGCTGCATTCAGATCTTGGAAGAAGTTATCAAGCCTCAAACTATCTTTTAGATGTCTGCAAAATCTGCCTTACAGTCAATACCATTTTCCCCCAAGTGCAGAATCCTATCTTTAGAAATGAAATAAATATGTACACTGCCATGAGCAGACTTAACAAATAGCAAATGATTCTAGGTGAAAAGAATGATGAACAACGCTTGCATATTTATGTATTAAGTGTGTAAAAACCTCGTTTTTCTTTCTAGGAGTGCACACATGCGGTGTTGTAGACATCCTGTTTGACATGAACAAAGCATCATAAAGCATCAGAGACTGCTCCTTGACACTAAATTTGCATGTTCATACAAGTGTGCTGCACCTAGTACACACAAACAGCTCTGATACTCACTGATAGCTAGCAAGTGTGTGATCTAGTTGTGTGTCCAAGCAGATTCTTCTATTTGTCCACCTATATCGGATAAATAGGAATATTAACGAGTGCATTTTCTGGCTACCATTTAGTTCTATCTAAATGTAATGTAAATGTAATGTAATGTAATACATTACTTTCTTGGTGTTTATGAAGCAAAATAAATTTAGTCTGCTGCTTTATAAATACAAAGCTGAAATGTAATGACCATTTTACAGACCACAGGAACTATAGTTCTAAAAAGCTTAGGGGCACTCCTTTTTAAATGCTCTGCAGTGGTGTTTCCATGCTAATCTGATCAACATGCTGCGTTTCTGACATTCACTATAGTAACTAGGAATGAAAATGGGTTTTGACTGCAGAAATTGATGCTTAATTTAAAATATTTGCATTTTTTTTTCTCAAAGTCAAAACTGCTTTGCTCTTAAAAATATTTTTAATGAACTTGCTGAAATACATTTGTAAACTGGTCTCAATATGCTAGCAAATTAATGTGTCAATCTAAATCACAAGTTACTTCCCCATTTTGGCTTTCATTAATTTATAATGCCATCTGTCATATAGAAGAACATCATTAAGGAAAACAGGTAAGTAAAATGCAAGTTTCTTTCAAAGTACCTGAAAGGCTCTCAAAATCAGCTTTTTCACTTGACTCCTTAATGACTTCTGAATTCTGGGAATAGCCTATTTATGCTGAAATGTCCAATCACATGGGGATTCATAAGAATGATAAGAATATTTAATGTAATTGCTACAGGACTTATTGCAGCAAGCTAGTATTTTCTTAAGAGAATCATATAAATAAATCAATATTGCCAGAGACTGATAAACTTCTGTATGTAAAAAACAAAGCTATGATAAAGTAATGAACTCTCCAGCCTCATAGTAAATGTTGAATATGAGATGATCTACACAGAGCCTTAATTCTTATGATCCTGAACACTTTTAAAGATAAGTTACTTTCTGCAGAGGACTAACATCTATAACAGGAAATAAACAGCTTATGTTATTTTGTCATAATTTAAAACTGCAGACATTTCTGCAGACAAAAGAATAAAAGAAATAACATTAATCTCAGTGTTATTCTTGGCACTTAAAATAAAGGTTTTGATATCTGTAAATACAAAAAGTGCCACAGTCCTGCAAGAATATTCACGTGAATTCTGCCCTTTAACTCAACAAAAAATGTCATGATATTTTCAGTTTGGGGAAAATAACCTCTTTGACAAGAGCTATTGGACACATTGCTAAAACACACAGTTTTAATGTTGCTTGCAGTGCCATTTCAGTCTCAAGCCATTATTAAACTATGGACTGTGCAAGCTAAAGCACTGACTTTCTGGGAACAGTGATTCAGTGATGATAATGATGGCCCAAGCAGCACAATCACACTTACCTTCAGACCAGCAGGCTCCTGGTAGTGGCCTTTAAAGTATTCTTTCTTTCAAAATCTTCACTGTAGATCTTTTATCCATATGTGACATGAAATAAATCTTTGGGAAAAAATACTTTCGCCTGAAATAATAAGTTTTCATGAGAAAATTGACAGTTTTTGGAGGAGAGTTATGCCTCTAGCATGATAAAAAACAAAGAGTCTGTAACTCCAACTTCTATAACTTGCAGTTAAACCACAGAGAGCAATGTACCTATGGATAGCTCTTCTATATCTATGTTCAATTCTTCTTCTGTATTTTACTTCAAAGTTATTTATGTGGGGAAAAAAAATGACAGAGTCTAGTCTTTTTTGAGATATTGTTGGCAGGACATATCTGAAATCTGAAGAGGTTTCTTTTCATGTATTGCAAAATACTTTGGCTAGCCCTGCAGGAAATTTGCAGCAATTCCACACTTACTTTCTCAGTTTTCCCATATCTATTCCCACATGATGAGGTTCCCCAGTCCCACTCTGAAGGCAGGAGAATGCCCATCACTTCCCAGCTGCTGGGAAAGGTAGCAGGGGTGCCATCCTTGGCACTGAGCTGATGAAATCTGCATGACAAAACTGTTGGTTTTCTGCCTTCTTCACTGGGAGAGATCTGGAGACTTGAGCAGCGTTTCTGAGACTTTCCCTTACCCTTGGAGCAGATTCGATACAGAGAAGCTATTTGCTGTGCAACGATAGACTCTTCTTGACAACAGGCCAAATTGTGAGCATGATATCTTCAAGTAAGGATCCTGCAGCTCATCTCAGTAGGTCATAGCCCATGCTACAAGAAGACCAACATTGAGCTGCATATTGTCAGATCTTTCAGTGCTTCCATAAGAAAAGTTGGATACCACAAGCTTAATGTAGTCAATGTAGCTACATTGTGCCTTGGCCAGGCACAACTGCCTGTCTAAAGGAAACAGAAAGAGGAAAATACAGCAGTGTTAGAATATTAGACCAAAAGCAGAAAAAGGTAATGCCTTAAGTACAGAACTTTACTTGTGTCACTCCTCCTGAAAGGTGCTTATCCAGCCTGTTTTCAATGAACCCTGCATCTAGACACTCTTAAGGCCTTTCTGTCCCTTTGTTTTACTGCTTCACTTCCCTTACCATCAAAAAAATACCCCTCTTGTCTGTATTATTTCTCCATACATACTATTGTATATACTATTTCTTACATACTATTGTATCCACCAGGAATATGCAGAGCATATCCTTTATGTTTGCAGAAACATTTTTACATTTGTGAAGACCATATTATCTTATTTACCTCCATCAGATGTTGGAGCATGCATGTTAAGGAGAATTCATTCTGTTTTTCCTCACAGATCTAGTTTTACTACTTCTCAGGATTCCTTTTTCCCTCCATAGGGCCTTTTTCTAACTGGTTCGTGTCTTTCTTGCTGTAATCTTGGAATTCTCAAGAAGTCCTGAAGCAACATTCGCATATATTTTCATTTTTACTTCATTTGCATCATAATATGTGCCACACTCACCATATTGAGTCCAATTTCATTTGTGATCTGTCTTAACTCTTTTCCACAGGTCTGCTAATGCAATGTATTATTTCCCTGTATTTGCATAATTAATTATTCTAAAAATGCCACCTCATAATTATTTTTATTAACTATCATCATTGTCATCTCCAGAGCATTCATTCAAGAATATTTAAAAATCCTATACTTTTTTTTTTTTTCTTTCTGTATCTGAGCCATCCCAGTTCTGTGTTAAAAGGAAATCTTAACTGACATACTATTTTAATTGACAGGTTGCCATCCATACTATAAGCGAATACTGAAGAATGTCTACCTAGAATGAAGGTAGACAGACCTCTTTTCAACATATCCTCTCTTTTGGAGCTGTGAAGATCCAAAATCTTAATCTCTAATCTGAAGATCTTAATCTTGAGTAAGATTAAGAAAAAAATGCATACTTCTCAGCTGAAATATCTGCCTCATAGATTCTATAATTTGATGCACTAAAAGAGTAAGGATAATTTGAATTATGCTGCACTTTGTCCCCCAAGAGAATGAAATGTAGTACGAGTTACAGGATTTAGCAAGGCTGCAGCACATCTACCTACAGGCTTCACTGAAATGCCAGATATGGTTAATACAGTTTGCCATAAACATGCTGAATGCTATTCGCCTTCAAACAAATCATAAATCATTCCTCTGTCAGTTCACATTCTTACTGCCCACAAGCTCCAAAAGCAAAACTCTGTATATGTCAAATCTGTTATTTGGTTGGCAATGAGAGTAAGAGCTGCAGTACATGAGTCCAGCGAAAGCCAGATTAGATCATAGTGTCACTCACAGGAGTAGAAGAGACGTGGTCTGGCCAGCTGAAAAGAAAGAGCACAGCTCACATTTAGTGGACTGGAATAATGTGCCAGAGAGACATTCTTTCCAGACAAAGTATTATTTGAATGTGCAGCAGGTGTAAAATGCTTTCAAACCAAAATAACAGTGTTCTGCACTTACTGATTCACATGTATGGCAGCTTTGCTCTGGTAAAATGCTAAGACTAATATAACAATGTGAAGAGAAGAAGGAATATCTGTGGAGTAGAAAAGAATAAAGCACATTCAACTGGAAAGCAGAGATGTCAAAACGGAGATGGATGGAGAAGAGATGGCTGGTTATCAACAGAAGCATGCTAGGGCAAGAAGTGCAGTCGATGATCAGACATGTCTGTGTAGGATAGAATAGTATAAACAAGAAGATTTTCTTCAAGAATATAAGAAGTATCTCAGTAGTTTTAGGGAATAATGGTTTGGAAATGATGAATACTGCATGGAAATACTTAAGTTTATTACTCATGCAACATTTATATGCAACCCTACCACTACATGAATCTAGTAATAGCTAAAACATTTTATTTTTGACATTAGATGTGATCTATGCTGTGGCCATTCAGCGTTACTTGGAACAATTCAGGAGCATCCCGTTAGATACGTAAGCCATGTCTAACAGTTTCAGGTACAGAGAGATAAAGGGAGGAAATCATAGAGGGTCTTTTGGTATCAGATTTTTATAGGGCAAAAAGTACTAGGGATTTTACTTCCTTTGGACTGTACCACTAGTCACCACTAAATATACCAGAAAGAATCACTGACTGCTCAATAATTTGCTTGTTACTTTGTGCATATTAACGCAGATGTCTGGATGAGAAAAGCAATAGCTGCAGCAGCTTTCATGGGAATGGAGGAGTAATAACACACCATAAACTTTATCTTGCCAAAATTGTCAATAGACTAAATGAAACTAAAAAAAAATAAAAATAAATCTCCTGACTGGAAACTTGGGAAAAACAAACAAACCAGCATTCTGATTAATAGGAGCACCTGACTGAGAATTTAGCGAAGCCACTAATGCTGGTCTAGTGAAAGAACAACATGCTATCTTTAATGAACTGAAGGATTTAAGAACTTATTCTGGGATCTCAGCTGACATGAAGGCAGCAGCTTGAGATACTTATTTAATACTGCCTCACAGAAAACAGCATTATAATCTACTTAAGCAATAGCAAAATTTTGTAAAGTTTACTTTGTTCCTGTACAAGTAGTATTGTAGTTTCATATCTTATGTTAAGAATTCAACCTAAAGAGCTTAGTAGACTAAAACTTTTTAGCTAATATAATGTTAACATATATTAACATCATAACAAATAATTTAGGTTGGAAGCCTTCTTGAGGCATTGGGTGTTCTCACCAGTCCTACTCAAAAAAGGGCCAAATAAGATTTGGCATATATTCTAAGATTGCATATCTGCTATCTTAACTTCATTAAAAATTAATAACAGAGTACTGTCTACAAGAAACTATAATATTTCTAAGACATTTGTTAATGCAGCTCATAGTAACATTATTTTAAAGATGAACTTTCAACAATTGACATAAATAAACCCCCTTTTCAAAATAAAAATTTTTTTTTCATGATTAATTAATTCGTTTTAATACTGTCTACAGTGTCACAGAATCACAGAATGGTTGAGCTTGGAAGGGACCTCTAGAGATCATCTAGTCCAACCCCCTGCTCAAGCAGGGACACCCAGAGCACGTGGCACAGGGTGGCATCCAGGTGGGTTTGAAGATCTCCAGAGAAGGAGACTCCGCAACTTCTCTGGGCAGCCTGTGCCAGGGCTCTGTCACCCTCACAGCAAAGAAGTTCTTCCACACATGCAGATGGAACTTGCTGTGTTTTAATTTATACCCATTACCCCTTGTCCCGTCACTGGCCACTACCAAGAAGAGTTTAGTCCCATCCTTCCTACGTTCTCCCCTCAGGTACTTATACATATTGATCAAATCCCCTCTGAATCTTCTCCAGGCTAAACAGGCCCAGGTCACTTGGTCTTTCCTCATAAGATAGATGCTCCAGTCCCTTAATCATCTTTGTTGCTCTACGCTGGACCCTCTCTAGAAGCTCCACATCCCTCTTGTACTGGGGAGCCCAGAACTGCACCCAATACTTCAGGTGCAGCCTCATCAGAGCTGAGTAGAGGGGCAGGATCGCCTCCCTCAACCTGCTGGCAACACTCTTGCCCATGCAGGCCAGGATCCCATTGGCCTTCTTGGCCACGAGGGCACATTGCTGACTCATGGTTAACTTGTTGTCAACCAGGACGCTCAAATCCGTCCGCACGAAGCTGCTTCCCAGCAGGTCAACCCCTAATCCGTACTGATGTCTGGGGTTATTTCTCCCTAGGTGCAGGACCCTGCACTTGTCCTTGTTGAACCTCATGAGGTTCCTCTCTACCTAACTCTGCAACCTGCCTAGGTCCCTCTGAATGGCAGCACAGCCCTCTGCAGCGTCGGCCACTCCACCGAGTTTGGTATTATCTGCAGACTTGCTCAGGGTGTGCTCTGTGCCCTCGTCCAAGTCACTGATGAACAAGTTGAACGGCACTGGGCCCAGTACTGACCCCAAGGGGACGCCACTGGCCACAGGCCTTCAACAAGACTACACACCATTTATCACAACCCTAAATTTCTCTCTGCAAATTGTGTCCAGAATGTTTTTTTCTTATTTTATTTCTTTTTCTTCTTGCCTTTTTTTTTCTTTTTTTTTTAAAGTATGTTCTTAGATAATCTGAATGCAGATAGTTTGTGACCTCTTTACTTACAAATTCTGTCATTACTTCTCTCAGCCTCTCGAGGTTAATTTTGGGGTTGCAATACTTTTGAGTGAAAAGGAAGAGGAAGGAAAAAATAGCAATTACAGGCATAAATACAGAACTCATTTAAATGAAAAAGAAAGAACCATCACCAAGTGAGGAAGTGGGGAGTGTAGGCATTTCATTTCCCTGGATAGATCAATTTAGTTGCTTATGATGTGTAGAAAGGCTGAAGAAGTCAGATTCTGATACACAGATTCTGATTTCCTTAAAAAAATATTCTTATTTCATGACTTTTTGATCTTCTTAAAAGAGTCAAACTGCTATTTTCTGATTTATCGAAAGAGTAAAAAGGGAGAAATCAAAATAATAAGCAACATTCATAATATTTCATAATGAACATATATATAGACAGCCTGTCATATAGAAAGCCTGTTTTTCCTTATTGATTTACATGAAAAAGGGAGTTAATTTCAGATATCTAATAATGATTTTATCTCATTTCTGTTCCAACATAAGATCCTGAAAGCTACAGGAAAGTAATAGAGATAAAATTAATACCACACAAATCTCTCAGAAGGAAAATTCATATATTCCGAATCTCCCAAATTACTAAAATCAGTCTTGTTTGCCCTTGTCAACTAAATGCCAAGAGTGCCAGCCATTTATAATTGGACTGTCAGTGCCACTCAGCCAATTTTCTTTTTAAAAGGGAAGCAGTATGCTAAGAAATCTTCATGCAATGTTTGAGTTTCAGAAAGGATGCTTTAATAATTTCTTGTCTATGCTAAAATAGGTAATGGAAACTCTATCCACCCAAAACAGTCTTCAGAGTAGATAAGTACTAATCTGTGAAGCCATTATAACTGAATACAAATCCCTATTTCTTTGAAACCTTGTGACATAGAATATAAAAGTAGTTTATTAGTGTAGTTGATAATAAATATTTTAACATCTTAAGATACTATGCCTATACATAAATTCCAGAGGTTAATATACTATATTTACCTTACTACTATATACCTTGCTCTGTAGCACTTCAGCAAGAACTGACAAGTCTCATCCCTCAGCCAGAACTGAGTAGGCTCTCCCATGTGGGATTCTTGCTGTTTATAATATAGGGATCTTCCTTCAGACATTTTTTGCAGCTACTACACCTTTGAATTCTCTATTCCTTCTATCCATCTCTCCCAAGGAGCTCAGTAAGACCCTCAGACAGCAACTGTTTGACAACCCTTGCTTCTTTTCGAGTATCTCTTTATAAAGAAGTATCAACTCTATCCTCCTCAAGCTGGCCATACATGTAACCTGTTCATGGGCAACAGTTTCCTTCAAACCTCTCACTTCTCTGATTCTTCAAAAGGAGAAAGCAATGGGCCCAATTAACCAATCAGTTACTGTACTACCAGACAAGCGCTAAATATGTCAACAATGAGAAACACATAGTCAATATACTCCAAATACAAAGATAACTTTTAGACCGATGCCTTAAGTTGTACCTATAACAACTGTATGAGAAATAGACAATTCTACAAGTTTCTACAAGCTTTGCATGTTTTTTAGAGCATGTACTTCTGCACCACACTATATTTCTGCTGTGTAATAAACTCACAGTGCTTTTAAACTAGCATTTTATCAGCATAAATGACCATAGACTGCTGATAGCTGATTCTGAGAAGTACGCGACCCATACTGTTGATCAGATGCATTCCAAATATTACAGATTTGTTCTGCCTACTCAAGCAAATCATACACCATGTTTTCCCATCCATGCACAAAATAGCACAGGTTGCTGTTCACAAAATCAAATCAATGATCCAAAGGAAGGATTTTGCGTTTGAAAGGTAGTGTATTTTGCTCTACCAGTTTCCACAGAAGAAAAAGGATATTCTCTCTACTTGATCTCACCTGTGTCTTTAGGTGATAATGACTTAACATTGCTACTATTAGAAACTCTCGGATACATATGAGTCTTACATTTAGTGTCTCGCTTATAGGGACACACAGCGTCAATTCAATATCATGCATATAGGCATCTAGTGCAGTCTGAGTTATTCTGGGATATCTTATCTGGCTTCAGCTGCTTCTCCATAAAGGTGCTAAGTTGAACCTGAATGTTTTTATAGAATAAACTTTAAAGTGTGATTTGTGTAGATTCAAAAATGGCTGATTTGCATAGATTCAGAAATGTATTTTCTGAAAATACTCTGTTTAGGACAGTGTGTAAACGCAGATAAATGCAATAAGATGTCTCTTATCAGTTGCTCTCATTCTGAGGTTGGAAGGCACATCTGGAGACGATGTTGCAACCCTCGTGCTCAAAGCAGGGTCAGCTACAATACATTGCACAAGATCGTGTCCAGGCAGGTTCTGAGTATCTCTAGGGACGTACACTCTATAATCTCTCTGGGCAACCTGTTCCAGCGCTCAGTCACCTCACAGTGAAGATGGAACGTATGTTCAGATGAAATTTCCTGTGTTTCAGTTTGTGTCCTTTGTTTTTTTTCTTCTTCTAGTGCACAACCAAGTCCATCCCTGTCTTCTTTACAGCTTCCCATCAGAAATTTATATTGGTAAGATCTCCATGAGCTTTATCCTGTCCAGGCTGAAAAGTCCCATCTCTCTCAGCTTCTCCTCATACAAGAAACGCTTGTCTCTTAATCATCTTAGTGGCCGTTTCCTGAACTCATTCCAGCAGGTCCATGTCTTTCCTGTGCTGAGAGCCCAGCACAGGAGACAGTACTCCAGACGTGTCTCTCCTGTTCCCAAGCAATCCAACAGAAAACTTATAGCTCATGTCTGATTCTAAAATTCTGGCCCCATCATAGTGGTTAAGTGGTTTCATGAACTATAGTTCATGAAAAGTACACCACCACAAGAACAAAATATATACTAAGGAGCATTTTAAAGGTTTTCTCTTTTAATTTCAAAAGTCATACAAACAGATGGGACTCTCAAAACAAGACAAAGTACTTCCAAATTAGGTGAGTTTTTACAATGATTTAGGAACTAGACATTAGGTAAGTCACTGTAAAATCACAAAAGTGATAAAACTCAAAGCATTATCACATTACAAATAATCAGCTTCCACATTATATTCCTGTTCTGCTCTCTCTTCAGATGTGATCATCTGTTTTCATAATGAAACATTACTATTAAACTTTTACAATGAAATGACTGTCATTGATCAGCCTGATGTAAAAGCAGTAGTAAAAACACAGCTTTAGAGATAAATATCACTCTCTTCTTCTTTCTGAGTAAGTTTTAAAATAACCATATATGAGTCTTTATCATATACCATTTTCAGAATAAATGCTTTCTTTCTTTGATAATATTTTCTTTATTTTGTCACTTTTACTGGCAGAATTAGGCTTTTCCTCTAAGAGCAGTGTTCCAACTTTAAGTGTTCAAAAATAAGAATGTTGCAGTAAATTCTGTCCAGGAGATCTATTGCTAATGCAGGTAATAGCATAGTTTTAAAATTACTGTATCTTATTTTAACAATGGCCTACATTTCTTTGAAAAAAAAAGTATATTTTTATAATGAATTAGAAATTAGTGTTGTGTGACTTCACAAGAATATAGCAGACTGTAATTTGAAGATAAAGCTAAATAAGTAACATGTTCTTTCTCATAAAAAAAAAAAAAAACTTTTCTGCAATACAAAATGCTCAGGTAGCTTAACAAATAATATCAATTTTTACCTGATTATAAAAAAAATCAATTCACCCACAGTATATTTCTAATACACAGATTATGTGAAACAATCTAATAAAAACTTCATCTACTGCAGTGAATGTTAAGTGTGGTTGGAAAATATGAATTCAAATAATTTTTATTAAACATATTAAAGATGTAGGAAAAAAAAAGAGAATATTAAAGGCCTGTTTCACCTGATATGAGAGCCAATGAAAGGATTCAAATGTATAGTTTATTAATATAAAATATTCCACCACATTAAAACCTTAATCAAACATGCAAGAACTTATATCCTTCTTTATCTTTCCTTAGGTAGTACTATTCATTTTAGGACTATCTTACTAAGCATTTGCCACACTGAGAGAACATAAGGAAAATGCAGGACAGCTTTCAGACAGTGCTTCTGAAGGCATACTTTCTAGGTGTAATGCATTAAAAGATCATATTAAGATATTTGGAAATTTGAATATAATTACTTTGAAATTCTTGTACACAAGCATTCCTTTACTTGATGAGAGTATTTTAATGAGCTTTGAGCAAATTGAAATGAAAGAAAGCTATTACTTGTTATTAAGTATCCTATGTAAATATATGAATAGTGTTCCCACATTAAGCATATCTTCCGATTATGTTTCAGAAGTAAAAAAAAAAAAAAAGAAAAAAGAAATTATAGAAATTTGTCCTTTTAAAAATGTTAGGTGAAACATGCTAGCTGTTATCTGAGGAACAAAGTGACTACGGAATATATTAACAGACACCAAAAACAAGACACTTAATCAATAATTACTCAAAAACGCTTAGATATCAAAATGCTGCTAGCAAACTAGTCTAAATAACAAAGACACTGCTTCGGGTTCACCTTTGCAATATTTTCTTTTCTTTCAGGCCTTTGTTTCCTAAGTGTTTATGGCAATATTTCCAGAGGAATCCAAGCATTTTGTGCATCTTAAAATCATTTTTAAAAAATCAATATTGATAATAAGATTATATTTCACCAATTTTTAATAACAAGTAATAACTATTCTAAACTCTGTGTTTAAGCTCTTTGACAACCCTTGGCAAAACACTTAATCTATTATATGATAACAAAAAATAAAAGTAACAAGTAAGAATCATAGAGCCTCTCAAGCCTAGCTGGTTTTAGAATCTATGGACATTACTGAATGAAACTTAGCAAAGGAACATTATAATATGCTTTTCCCTTCAATATTATTTATTCACAAAAATGAAGGAACAGTTAAATATTCTTTTTGATATTTCACTCAACTCAGAAAATACTACTGCAAAAATAAATTATCTCAAATTGTCAGCTCAGACTTCAGGCATTCTATGGTCACTGCTCCATCAGGAAAACTGAAATAAAAATTTCTTCAGAAAAAGCACCACTTTTTTTCCCCTTTTCCCTTTATTCTATACTTGTATTATTTATTTATTTGTTCCTTGTTAAAATCCATATTTTTGTTATTAAAATATCTATGAAATATGACTGGTTAAAACTTCAATTAAAACAAAAAAAAAGATTTTGGATAGAAATTCTATATAATAATAGAAGTTTTTTATGAAGCAGTAGCAATAATTACAAAATAGATGTTTGTAAGGATTCTAAGCGCAATGATGTGAAGCTGAAAGACTTGGCTCCAGGGCTTTAATCTCCTGCTTTATAGGAGAAAAACAGAAACCTGGTGTGATAGAATGAATATATAATAACTAACACGTAGGAGCAGTCTCTCCTAGGAAAAATGAGCAAATAAACCCCAGAAAACAAACAAATACAGCGCTCCAGCTATACTTTTTTATGCATAACTGTGCTCCAGCTGTATGTGTTTTTGCATTTACAACAAAGAAAAGGCATTCTAAATATGTATATTCACTGCTATGTTTGTCACTCAAGCTGAAGTCCATAGATAACATATTGATGTTTATTTCCCCCCATTTCTTTACCTGCAGCTACAGAGTAGCAATTAAAATACGTCTTGAAGGATTCAGCATAAGACAGCAACGGATACTAAAAACAAGAAACAAGAACTAAACAAAGAACAACCCCAAGAGTCTGCTGTTACTCTCTAAATGTCTTTTATGACTCAGTAAGGTAAAATAGGTGTCTTTCTAAAAAACTATGCAGCCAAGCATAATTGGACTTACATTCTGAGGATTCAGTAGTCGTGGAGAAAAGATACATCTGCACTGTTCTGCTGAATAGGAAAATGTGCTTGCACTGTAGCATTTTCATTCATCTTAAGTTGAAGTTAAATCTGAACTCTTGTTTGTGTAGATTCGAAAATATATTTCAAATATTCTATTTAGAATATTATGCAAGTATAGCAGGAACACCAATAGCTTGGGAAAAAAATAAAATAAAATAAAATAAAATAAAATAAAATAAAATAAAATAAAATAAAATAAAATAAAATAAAATAAAATAAATAATGAACAGAGCAGTAGAGGAATTCTAAGATGTCAAAGAATAACTAAATGGGGCCAGAAACCCTAGTCTCAGCCATTACATTACAACCTTACAGTGAGAAGCTATGAAAATCAGCTATAAGTAATTTTCTTTATCTCCCAGGCTGGACCTGCTTCTAGAAGCTTGGAGCTCCCGTTAAAAATAGAGCAGCATAGTAAACAATTCAGGCTTGTAGTACAAGGGGGATGAGGCAACAAGATCCTTAGTTTCCCAGCCAAGGCTGTCCTAAAAGTAGCAGTAGGACCAGGTGTTAAAAAACTGCCTCTAGCAATCTTCTCTCTTGCTGTAAGATGAAAAGTAGGAAAGTAAGATGAAAAAAATGTAATCCACTCTTCTCATTTCTTTGCCAAAGCTTCTAAAAGCAGAAAGGTTGGACATCTTAGGTACTACGATATTATATAGGTACTCTCTTTTTCTTTGTGTCTGATCTGCTCCCCAAAAAAGTAAAGGTTTAATATTTTATACATACAGCACAGCTTCCACTCTAGTAGGGCAGGCAACATAGTTTACAACAAAGACATAGTTTAATATTTAAATTTAGTTGGAAATAAACATCAGAATATAATGAAGTTACCTGGAAAAAGTATCATGCTCCAACATCCTTTCATTGGCTCAGTGATGTATTACCTTGCCACACAGAAAGAGTGTAGAGTCATCGCTCTGTGCGCATCTCTCTTCTCGCCTCCAAATGAACTAATACAAACCCTGCTGCTTACATGCTTTTCTTGGTCAGTTCTTTCCCTGTGACTTGGGCTAGCCAGATGATCAGAATATTTACGTGAGCTGTTCAGGACACTAGATAGTTATTTCAGTGGAACTAATCCAGATTTATACTAAAGCAAGGGTGTGACTTTGCTTCTCAATTGGCTGAGCTCTTTTCTCCCATTTTTCTGTGAGTTCTCCCAACTATCTTTCCATCTGTAGATGTCATATACATCCACAGACCCTTCCACATTCAGAAGCACTTCTGTCCCATGCCCTGGCAGCCCCAGAGGACATGCTAAAGTACCCTTTCTTACATTTAGAAAAGGTATCTGCATAGCTTGAAACCACAAAAGTTCTATTAAAGTAATAGCAATGTTTCTTAATTTCTATTGCGTTCACCAAAGTACAGGCAACGTCAGGGCGCCATGGGGCTGGGTATGCCTGGTGGCCCATCCTCCTGCTCTGAGGGAGCAGGGCCCTGCGGGCAGTTGGAGCAATCTCAGCCCCTGCATTGGGAACCATCATGGGTACAGGAACCAGAGATGGGATCAGGACAGGCTGGGCAGGTGCCCGCAGATTAGCGTTGGGGCTCGGGTGGGAGTCAGGGGCCTGTGGATGGGCAGGGCTGCAGCAGGGCTGGAACTGGCACTGTGCCAGGAGCAGGGAATGAGATGGGGCTGGACTGAGATGGGGCTGAAGATAGGGGTGGGTAGGACTGGGTGGGCTGGACAGGCAAAGGGCATCATGAAGAACCATCTCACTTTATGGAACTGCAAGAATCAAGGGATCAAGACCCAGGTATGTAATGTGGATTCACTTTTCAGAGAAACAGGAAGTTGATACTTAGATGCTGTCTGCCTGATCTTTTCTGCTTAACTTACTTATCCTGCCAGTGGGAGACGGCATGTTTTCTGAATTAAAGTAAGTTCAGAAGGTGCACTCCAAGAACTAAGACACATTCTTCATTAGTCTATAATATAAAATGATATTAAAATGCTCCCATTCTTTCCTTACTGGGAAGCTACAACCAGAAGTACACTGAAATAAACTCATTTTGATGCAAAAAGTTTGTGCCAACAGTGTTCTTTTTTGTAGTAACATGCAGCACCAGTACAACAGAAGAAAAGGCAGAGAAGGTCGCTTAAACCTCAGTCTGGTGAAACAAGCAAATATTTCAGGAGGCAAGAGGAAATAGGAATGAGGGAAGAAAAATGAGTTAACAGGAGGCATGACTCAGGTTCACGATGATTTGTATTTGGGCCTGAACAGAATACAGAATTTATTTTTCAGTTTTTAGCATTTCTTAGATAAGAAGAGCAAGATGAAAATCCTGCTGTTCCAACATATCTCTCTCTCCTACATGTTCATAGGTGATGCAATTGGCTTATACGATGCTCATCAGGAAATTCAAAAGTTCAATCACACTGCTATATTCTGTGCTTGGTAATGTATTTGACTGTTAATGGATAGACACCTTTGAAGAGCAGACAAGATAGAAACTGCATTCCCCTTTTCTTTCTGTCTTTATGCAGAGACAGCTGGCAGCCACCTGGAACTAAGCTTTCCCCAAAAGGAGTACTGGCCACTAATATCTTTGTCAGAAAGTCTTTTAATTAAGAATGCTACAGTTCCAAATATCACCTTCCCAAGTGAGATGCTCATAAAAATGCACTGTGGTAAAAAGAAACTCTACAATTCCAACAATATTAGTAATCTTGTTTTGTTTCATCTTAACAACTTTGCCTTGAACTTCTGAGATGTTAAGAAAAAAAAAAAGTGAGAAAACAACTTGAGCAAAGGAAAAGATAAGATAAAAAGAGCAATATAATAAAGCATAATCTTACCTTACTCCTCCTGATCAAGGGATATTGTCTCTTTCCAAAATACAGAAGCACAGTGGATAAAATCCTCTCTCCAGCTACTGCTCTTAACACTTAGTGATGAAACAAGAAAAATAGGTCTCATAAATAACACAAGTTAGAATTTAAACACAAATTAATTACTTCAGTGTTTGAAAAGGACATCAACTGATCAGCAGGTCCTTGACACATACCACACCTCATTAATTTAAATATATTTGCTTTTAGAATTCAAATTGCAAGTTTAGAAAAGTCAGATATGATTCTTTAGAATATGAAGATTTTTACAGGTATCCTAATTCTCACTTTCTGAGTAGGTATACCAAGAAAGTACACTCCTTGAGACCTTGAACATGGCATTTCTTCATGGATAATTTCTGAAACAGATCTGGGATTTTACTGAGTCACTAATTATGTGCAAAACTACAGGGAATGTTAAAATACAAATGTGTTGTTTGTTTGTCTGTTTTTGTTATTTAAAGGAAGAATTCAATATCAAGTCTTGCAGAATTATGAATTTTGCAGGAAAAAAACTGCTATAGAGAAAGTTCTGGAAATGGGTAACTATTGATTTATACATACAGTGCAAGTATGTTTGCAAAATGACATCACTTCCTCTTAACCAGTGTAAATCAATGGTTTCTTTGCATATTAATCTCTTCTGAAGACAAATGAACTGAATCTTAATTATATCTGTGTTATGCTTACTATACAGGAAACTTTGTGAGATCTTTAGGTAATACCATACTGCAGATAAACTTTCTAGTTTTGACAAGGCTAAAAAAAGCCTGAAGAGCAGTTTTTACTATTGTATAGGGTATGCAAGGCAAGATTTCCAGGTTGAGTTAATTTATTCTTTTCGAGCTATAGATAGAACTAGAAAAATACACTGGTTTAAATGAATACAGTGTTCCAGACTGAAAAAGCATCATCAACTTTCAGATCTTAAAAACACCACTGTGGTTAGATAGTACCTGAATAACACCACGTACGACAAGTAGAGAAGAATAAAATTAAAGTTAAGAATTTCAGAAAACAAACAACATGAAAGAATGTATCAATCAATTATAATTGTACTTTCTAAAATAATCTGCTTTTAGAAATAAGAAGAAAATATATAGTGTGTGTGTGTATATATATATATAGGAACACAAATCTCCTTTTCTCCTTACGTATTCAACTATGGTTAATGTGAATAGTGGGTCTCCTAAGAGCATTAATATTCAGCTTTGCTGGAGGTTTATTGATATACTCCATGGCACTATGACAGTCCTCTCAGTTGTCAATTCCCTAGAATAACAAGACTCAAAGTTTAAAGAACCTTTAATCTCCTTCAGAATTTCATACTTTGGAATAAGACCACAGAGGCATTAGGTTTAAATAATTTTAATGCATATTTTGTCTCTACAAGTGACCTTTATGAGGTTAAGAATTTCCAGGAAGAGTTTCTATTGGCATATAATTCCAGTATTAAGAACTGTGTTTCAGACAAGTTTTGTCTTACAGACTGAAAGCTTGCTTGGCTTTGTCCTAAAGAAAAAATATTACATGATGGCACTGTGTTTGTTTGTTTGTTTTTTTCTAGCTTAGGTGTTACCTTGAAGTTGGATCTATATTCTGAAGTGGTAGTCATGTTTTGAAGGCATTAATTCTCCTCAGAAGGAGATAAATGTGTGATTTATTTATATATTTATTTATCGAATAAAGAACAAAAGGTAGAACTTCATAATCTTAGGTTAGGAACCCTACTCAAAAAAAATCATAGTAGCAATATGATGAGCAGCACCACTGATTTTAGCAGCCCTATTTTGGAAAGCCATATCACATCCATGCATTTATATGAATACAACACTGGAGTGCATCCTATATCATAATAATAATGAAACTTCAGCCCTTAAGATACAAATATATCATTGTTTTGTTGTCATTTTAGCTCCGAAGGCAATTCTACTGAATATTCTTGCCTTTTACCTGAAATAAAGTACACAGTTTCTCTTATCTAGCTCCAATAAAATCAAAGCTTAAATTCACTTAGAGAGCTTCCCCTCTGTGCACACGGACATGTAGTTATAACACTGATTAATCACTGGTATTGTAAACAATATTTATCAAAGTACACATTAAAAAACAATGTGAAATACGTTCAACTTCACAGCTAAGCATTAATTATTATAATAGATTTTGAGACCTCTGTAGGTCATTTGGAGAAAAGTTATTAAATCTCTCCTAGCTTATCTTGGAGTTAGCAAAAGAATGACATTAATTATTAACAAGATTTATTAAAGAAAACTGTGAAGAAGTGCAGGTAATGATTAATATTGCTGCTCAGATGGCAACACTAAAGTATTTATTTGAAAATCTGATACAAAAGATCATTATAGTACAAAGTCAGCATGTTTTTTGTCTCTCATACATGCTAGGCTAAGACATAATCGTAGAGCAGCAGAACAGAGATTCAAGAGTCAGCAGTGATCAGCCTTCTCTCCGGATCAAACTTTATATTTCTTAGAAATTAGCAAAGTATGTGTCCATATCTAGTTTATACACTGAGGACTGGAGGACTTAAAAGAATCTTAAGGACAAACTTCTGAAGGTGAAGTATGCTTCAGGATGCCTTGGAGGCTGAACTCAAGAACTATTGGCAGATCTGTGTTGAAATTTCCAACCTGAGGAAAAAGTGCAGTAAGGCCTCATGGGCACAGACTTGTAATAGCTGGTAGGTGATGCATAAGAAATATTTTGGAAGCCAACATAAAGGGCACAGATTCCTGTAATCAAACAAAGCTATGTGGGCAAAGGCTTGTGACATGAGTCCCAGGCACAGCAGTTTGGAGAGGGTCCAGAAACGAGAGAGTTATAAAAGCTGCAGCAGATTTTATAATGACAGTGTGTCTGTTATCCAGCAAAGCAAGTGGCCATAATGCATAAGCTGTTTATACTTATTGTGGCCTCCTCTCACATCAGTGGCATCCACACAAAGTGAACAATTTACATTCCTGGAAACGTTTCTTTACAGTTCAAGTATTAATTCAGCACATATTTAACTTTTAATCACCTGTGTCTATTCTAAATAATAAGACATGGACAAAAAGGACCATTTAGACATGTTACATGCATATTATCAGCATTCTGATGTGCTGTAGTCCATGTAGTTTTCTTTACTTGACTGAGACTGTTAAAGAAATAGATCAGAAACCTGAGTAATCCTGAAAGTGAGCATTATGAGGCCAAGCTGATCCCTACTCACCCACAGAAGATATCATCAGACTCATGAGCACTTATTCTCTCCTACTCAAGATATCATTCTTAATAAGCAGCATAAAAAAGGCCATCTGGAAGATGTTTCATATTAAACTTTGTTTTGTTCTGGTTTGTTTTTTTTGGGTTTCTATCATGTTTAAGCTCATAAGAATTTCATTATTAAGTTTGTTGGAAAGAAAGAGGGTGCAACAGTGAACAACCTAGAAAATGTAACTTTTTAAGATAATGAAATATAACTAGTATTTAAAGCTGAAGAAGGTAATATTATTTTTCTATAAATGCTTTTTCCTCAATGGCCAAACCTCTCTCTGAGTATTAAGCCTATAACATAACTAGGGAAAGGTTCTGGAGAAGGTGACTACTACATCTGCTACACATTTCTAGACATTCATGACAAGTAGATATATTCCTGTTCTAACGGCATAAATCAGAAGTCATCTCCATTGAAGTCAATTAAATAAATGAAAAATGAAATTAAAGTAAATGAAAAAAAGAAAAATGAATTTCTTGTAGTTCTCTGAATGGAAATTTAACAATTTTAATTACATAATACAAAACAGTCACTTGTGGAGTAAAGAATCAACACATATTCTGAAAGGTTAAGTTTTACTTGCCTAATAACTAACATAGGTCTTTATTATGTTCACACTTCATTGTAGATATCCAAAAAATCTGATAATTTACTATGTACCTCTGCACCTCTTTACCAAAAGCTGCTGATAATTAATGCAAATTCCTTAAACACTGTTGTCAGGAAATGAAAGATAAATTATATATGCAACAGAAAGAGCAGTGAACGGAAAAAAAAATGCCTCCACTGTGACCGAGAATCCTCTGAATCATGAAGAAATGTGTAATCAGACATTGTATCAGAAATGTAAACTGTAATTTAGAATTTCCTAAATGTATTACTGAAACTGTACTATCTAAGTTATTGAAATTGTCTGCAATAAGTGAAATGTTTCAACTATTTAAAAAATAAATTTACATTAAACTCTAGGACTTGTAGTCCTAGAATTTTTGCTTCTGTGATAAAACTTACCTTTGTGAGTTAACTCAAAGAGTTAACATATAACAAACTTGTATTTCTTCCAGAAGGATTCATTTCATCCTCTCTCTTTCAAAATTATTTTTTTAAATAGTTATTTTTTTGACGTCAATGATCAGTTTAGGTTAATGACGACATTAGTCTCCTAGCATTTGGAAAGTAAAATCTTAATTGTGCCACTCCATCACTTACTGCAGCACTGTTTAATTTTATAGGACAAGAGGGAATTTGTAGGATAGAATAGATCAAGAGGGAGTTTATAGAATAAAATAGATAAAGTATTAGTAATAATAGAGAAAATGGAATTCATTTCTTCATTTACAAAATGAAATACACAAAAGTCAGGAAATCCACAGTTTAAAACCAAGTATGCTGTCCTATTTCTGCCTCAATATGAAATACTTTACTCAATAATAATGGCGTACATATGAATACTCTTACATCTAATTAAGTTACTTTGTAACTTTGGGCAAGAATGTTTTCAGGACTAAATTGCAATTCTGCTGTCTGCCTTAATTAGGAAGAAGTGAGTATCTACTATATGCTCAACTGGGTATCTTACTGAAAAAGGGTCACATTGAGTAATGGTAGTAGCTAACTTAGGAAGCTAATTGTTTTAAAGTCTTTATGCAGTGAATGAATAGAGACAGGAACCTTCAGGGAATGAATCAGAGTAGAAGCCTAACATAGGTGAATCATGCTCTGGAAGAACTTATCCTTTTGTATTAAGTGTATGAGCATCCCAGACTTCACCGCAGGTCCCTAAGCTAAATGTCTGCACATGTAATAAACCACTGCTCACTCCCATACGTCATAATTCTCTTCACAGCTTTGTTTACCAAGAGAAGAAATGATCTTTTTTACAAATTTGATAAGTATAATAGCAATTTTATATGTCAAATGGGAGTTTCAAAACATTACTTTTGGAAGAGTTTGGAGGTTCTTTTGAAGAGTTCAGAGATTGCAAAGTTTATATTTTGTACAGACTCTGTCCTTGAAGGTTTTCAAGATCGACTGGATAAAATCCCGAACCACAAAGTCTGACATCACAGCTGACCCTGCTTTGAGCAAGACATTGGACTCAAAGAGTTGGTCCCTTCCAAACTCAGTTACTACATAGTTTTCCTAAACAAGTATCTAGTGTCAGTAGAACGGAGAACAGAGTTTTGTCACACATTTTTTTTTAAAAAAATCCTATTCAATAATCAGCATCCTAAGCAAAAATAAACAAGCAGACTGAGAAGAAGTAAAGTAAAGGAGTGACCGGACACTTGATCATTATTCATAAAATCATGATATATCTTGAGAAGTCTTTTAGGAAGCCAATTGCTTTGGCAAGGTACATTCTTATGAAATCAATATTAGCACCTGCCAGAATAAATTGGTCCCTATTTTAAAGCAAAGAAAAAAAAAAATACATTGATAAAAGGCATATGGATCTCCATCAGTCTTCTATACATGCTCCTGCATAAAAAATGAGTGTTTGATAAAGAAGATTATGTATTGTTAAGTTTGCTTAGCATAATGAATAGTACATATTCAACTGAATTTTATATCACTTTCTCTAAACCTCAAATTCCAATGTCCTTAGAAAATAATCCAGTATTCACTTTGCCTTGCACAGACTAATCTCAGACAAACATTTCAACCTTCCATGTGACATTCTGCATATACACTTGACAAATAGAAAAGGAAGAATTTAAGCAAGGAGAGGGGAAAAAAAATATGAGTATCTCTTCTGGAGAGAGTAAGATCTTCCCCATTTCTCTTTCTCCAACTAAAAAATTATTTTAGATATCTGAGAATCCATACAAGACTTTGATTATCTTTTTCTTTGTCTGGTTATTTTTAACTTTCAGAGAATTGTAAACAACTTTTTCTACTGCATTCCTTTTTTTTTTTTTTTTTTTTCTCCAATTATATTAAATCTTATTAAGTTTACTCTTTCCTAGGAATAATGATTTGGTTGGATAATGATGTTAGGTTTGGAATAGGATAGCAGTGGATATAATTCAAGAATAGATTGCATAGTATATATGACCCACAAAGATTTAATATGAAAGTAAGGTTTTCAGTTTGGAATGTTTGTGCTAGGGAAGGCAATCCATAGGAAGCAGGAGAGAGTTCAGGAAGAGAGAGATTTGAGATCTGATAAACATAATTGCATCAAATCTGTATTACTGTTGTTATCATAAATCTTTACAATAGTTTCACACTATCAGAAAGATATATGTCTGTTATTATGGAACTATTTGTTGTATCATGTAAACATAGTATGTATATTTTTTCACTGCATTAATGAAGTTTTAAAACATAAGTCATGAAATTCATAACAGGACTGCAATATTAAATTGTAAATATATGTTTCTTCCTCTCTCTAGTCACCTCTTTTCTATCCATATTTTGTCTTTGCTCAACCACAAAGGTAAATTCTATAAATCTCAGTTCAAAATTCCACAGAATCTTGAATAGCTACATTGTGATATTTTGTTTATCCACCACCTAGTTCAGTTATATCTGTGCAACATAAAGCATTAATATAATTTGACTAATTCAAATGAGAACATAGTGGGTGTTCTACATAGAGAATGCATCATATTTACATTTTGCTTATACATTTAAAAAAGAACCACAAATCCTGTTTTAAAACAGAACTAAAGTTTTGGGCTAAGTATGCATTTTTTTTTTTTTTACTACATAAAGTAATTAATGCAAGGGAAAAATAAGAGGGTAAAAGGAAAGTAAAGCTCAGGTCATTCAAAACATAACACAGGAAGAAGCATTTTCTTGGAAAGAAGTTTCAAGACTCAAAAACATACAAGCATTTTAGTTTTGCAATCAGAATGTAATAATACAGATCATTTGAAATATTAATTTCTGAATGTCTCATAAATAAATTTTCTTTGAATCTTGAAGTTGAAATGCTCCACTGTTTTCCAGCAAATTTCCTTTGATGCAAGAGACTGTGGCTTTGTTATCTTAGCCTTGGATCTTCTTATACATTTATCACTTTTTTATATGTAATTTAATGCATCAGTTTTCATACTAGAATAAAAGAAAGGGAAGTAATTGCTTATTGAAAAATTTTGTCTGCTTTGCAATATTATTTCAGTGATTGCATAGGTTTGAACCATTTATGAATGAAAAGTATTTTACTCAATGGCGGACTTCTTCATTGAAAGCATTTGCTCACTTCTTTGGCACACCCTTACCATTTTGTTTTGAGCTTTTATTCTTAATTCCAGGCTATGTTAGTTTCCTTTATAGATCAGCTAGTGTAGTTGAAGATGTCAAACCTAAATTGTTATTACTCACACAACTCCCATCAAACATCCTGACCGTGGAATTTTCTTTCAAGAAACCTCTTAAATGAGGTTCACATAACTCAGTAGGAAATGACTTAAGTGTTCATTGCTTGTTGCAAAGTTCATAATGACTCATATAATCTCTACTATTATTTGGAAGCAGCTTCTGGATGACTGGTCATTTGGCTCACCTTTGCCTTTTGCTAGGGATATTCTATTGTTTTGGTGCTTTACGGATCTGTAGAGGTACTAGAGGTGACTAGATTACTTTGCAAGATTCATAGAATCATAAAATGCTTAAGGTTGGAAGGGAGATCATCTAGTCCAAGCCCCTGCACACGCAGGGTCACCTACAGCATGTGGCTCAGGACTGCATCCAAGCAGGTTTGGAAGATCTCCAGAGAAG
>JAYECN010162621.1:7104-26633 GCA_035222435.1 Microcambeva ribeirae | reverse complement strand
GGGTGACAGAGCCCTGGCACAGGCTGCCCAGGGAGGTTGTGGAGTCTCCTTCTCTGGAGATCTTCCAAACCCGCTTGAACGCAGTCCTGAGCCACATGCTCTAGGGGACCCTGTGTGTGCAGCGGGGGTTGAACTAGATGATCTCTAGAGGTCCCTTCCAACCTTAAGCATTCTCTAGAGGTCCCTTCCAACCTTAAGCATTCTATGATTCTATGAAACGTCTAGAAAAGAACATAATGAAGCCAAACACCAGAAAGTGATTTCTCTGTCACAACGGGCAGATAACAAGAGGAATAATTACAATGATGCATATGTTGAAGCCAAAGATTTTAAGTCATTGTTACTTTTAGAGAACACATTCAGCAAATCATATGTAACCTGTTCAATATACACACAATAATAGAGAAGTCATTCTGAGGAAGAATGAGAGAGATGTCATTATGCTATTTGCCCTGGTTTAAGAGTCAACCAAAAACTGAAGTGTAATTTTGGATGACTATCACTTGAGGTGTTGGATTAAAGGTGTATTACGAGGAAAACTGTTCCAACTACCAGTTCATACCACTTGTCACTATGAATAAACTGCAAGATACATTAAAAAGCTAATAAAAAATTATTCTTTAAGGTTATTCTTTAACAAAATTCTTCTTTAATATTTTAAAAAAGTATATTATAATTCCTCTTTCAATGTGCACAAAGTTAAATAAAAAGTATTCTGACTCAGAAGTAAAACACTAATTATTGAAAGAGTTTGTCCAAACCATGCTACTAGCCTAGTGAAATGCAAGAGCAACATCTGGACAGAATTTGAGCACCAAGTGTGGCTACTTCAGATGAAAATTCACCAACCGGTCCACAGAAAGTTTAGCGCTGCTTTTAGAAACAGGGGCCTAAGTTAGGAATTTCCTTGATATACAAGTAAAAACCATACCCTTAGCCTGTTCGTTCTCTGACAGCAAAACAAACAAACAGTTGGGCATAAAATGTGTTCTATCTGTATGTAAGGAGATAGCTATCAGATCACATTGTCTGGGTACACATCCTTAGATTGAACACATCTGTACATAATGCTTAGGAAATACATCTTAGAAGAAAACTCCATTTTTTGCCCTGTGTCCCTTAAAATCCTGTGTAAAAGCAGTGATATAGACATCAAAATCCTTGCTGTTAAAAACGAAAGTAGGTCACCATCGCTACTCTGCTCAATGACTTGAGTCTGCAGTGTTCATTTCTCAGGATATTAATCTTTCTAAAAGCATTTTTGCTGCTCTTCACTGTTACCATCTAATAGGAGTAATTACTTCTTGTTCTGTGTTATCAGATGTCACAGGTATTAGAAGACATTCTTTGTCATTGAAAAAATCTAAAAAAAATTCCTTTAAAAAGTTATAACTGGATCACAATGCAAGCACATGCGTTCCGACTTACATAGCTAAATTTTCAAAGACAGAGGCAGCAGATGTGCCTACAAACATAAATAGTCATTAAGAAGGTTAGAAGACCAGAGGACTCTGCATTCGAAGGGCTCTACACTCAGCCTGTCTGTGCATTCTTGCCTAAACATAGTGGTTTAGGAGGCGTGTTCACATGTCAACCTTGTTTCATGACACTGTGTAAATGATGTATTAAATACCTAGAGATAACTGAATTATCATTCTTTAGTAAATCAGCTTTTTTTTTCCATAAACGGAATCACAATACCATATACGAGATATGATCACTGGAAGGCAAAATGGGCTTCTAAGGACAATTCAGATAACGTAGCAGAAGATAAACATTTTTATTATTATTATATATACACATTCACAGTATATCTTCATCAGTTGAAACTTGATCACCTTTTTACAATTTAGAGGAAAAGGCAGTTTTTAGGGTAGCTAAGCCATGTATCATCAATGCCATGAAGCTAACCTATCAGTTATAATAGCTCCTATAAAATACCAGAATGAAATTGCAATAAGCCTAGAAAATGGGCTACAAATCCCAGATATGCTCAAGCAAGCACTGAACCAAAAATAAAAATAGGTAGATAGGAAACCAAGAACTAGATAGCATTCATCTAATTCACGACCACTAACAGCAGAGATCATAGGCCAAGGTTTTAAAACATCTTATTCAGCTCCACATGGCAATTATCGGACAGAGACTTCAGCTATTAAAAACCTTTCCTCTTCAAAATGAGTTAAATTTCTAGAAGTTCTTTTCTACTGTCTGCACATGCAATATCTCTCATTTCTCACCAGAACCTTATTTTGTTTAGGTAAATTAACAATGTCCTAAGTAATAAAGAACACTGATCCTGCAGTATTTTTCATGCTGAAACATGTTTATCTTGTATTGTTAGAGAGTGTCCTATTTTTTCCTCTTCTTCCAAATAGTAATCATATAAGAAAAGAATAGATTGCACTTCAATGAGCACATTTTATCTTAAAAAGTCCATACTCTTCCTTACACTGCCTACAATAAACTCTTAAAAATTCATTAGAATTTTATTTTAGAAAATAAACTGTGGAAAAATCTCAACTGGATCATGTTTAGCTGGATTTTTTCCTTCATTATAAACATGACTATTCCTAAAGCTAAATACACTGAAAAACAACTGTCATTTGCGGTCAGGCTCTGAATAGGCCCATCTGAAGCATGTACTATGTGTATGGCAGGTGCATCGCAAGCTTTACTTCCAGGGTTTTTGTATATACCCTTTTCCTATCACAACAGAAATCAGTTAAACAAAGGAGAATAAGCACAGATTTTCAGAATGGGCTTTGGAGAGGAGGTAAGAGATTAGTACAATATTGTACTATATAACCACGGTAGAATGTTTTTGGTATTAGATAAAATTGAATAACTTGGGTCTGATAACTTGTTTCCGAAGAAGGGAAACAACATGCTTTTATATTAGATAAATACGGAAAATCTTCTTAAATAAAAGAACAAAGAAATCATAGCTCAGAGCAAGTAGTGGGGAACAGTCTTAGACTGCTCCTGAGATTTCAGTGAGCATATATAAATATTCAATTAAAATAGCATGGCAGAGTCTTAGAAAGAACACAAAAAAAGCAAACAAACAAAATAAGCAGCACTGGCACTGCAGTTTTAGCATTCCACTGTAGTCTTACCATTCAGTTATTTATCCACATTAGGACAGAAGCGTAAGAGGAATAAACATGTTTTTGAGTTGTAAGAGCAGCTCATATTAGCTCACAATAATAAAAACACCTACCAATGTAGTCTGATTTCCTGAAGGCTTTTTGATGTTTCTTGCTGGCATTCCATGAAGATGACTAAATCTGCTCTGGAAACCTACAAATAAAAAGTGGAAATTGATTCAATTTCCTATATCACTACATAGCAATTTATTGATCTAGGCCACTGACTTCAATTTAAAAATGTACACACACACACATATATAGCCAAACACAGTACCTACAGAAACAAAGAACACAGAATAGGAAAACTGTGGGAAAGACTAAGTTGTCATGAGAAAAATTACTTTCTATACACTTTCTTACTGCAGTTCTAGTTCTTGGTAGTTTGCTGCATAAGCTGAGAGTACCATTTTGATACAGGGGAATGATCTTGGATCACTTAAAACTTCTTTAGAACTAGCAATAGAAATTTAAAAATCTGGTGAACAAGCAGAGACTAGGTTCACTGAAACAGTCCCAAGCATGCAGAAAATAAGTCTCACAAAAGAATTCAATGCATCCAGTGTGCAGAGTGATTTGACTAGTGCTCACAAAAGAAAAAAAAAAGAGAGAACTCTTTCTAGATGTGAAAGGAGGTCCTTGTGGCAGATGGAAGACTTTGGCAGCAAGCTCAGGTCCGACAACTTGAGCCTTGAAATGAGAATAGGTTCCTAGCTGTGAAGGCAATCAAGAGCTGGAACAACTTACCAGTGGATACACTGGATACAAGGGGGGAGGGAAGGGAGGCAGGGAAGGAGGCAAAAAAGGCACAAAGCTACCACAGAAGCTAGCAAAAAAATGGAATATAAAGACTCTCTTTAAATAATACAATAATTCTCAGTGCAAACACTGTGACTACAAATAAAAGTAGTCTATCAAAGTGGGCAACTTTTATACTTTGAAATTTTTCTAATCATCGACATCTTTCTAATTGCCATCTAACGGTGTCTTAAAAATAAAATAGCTTAGGGGTAAGAAAATTGTTATGTCCCAGATCTTTTCAACATTTTACATATTCTATACAATCCACAGACAGTTTTCTACCAAATCCAAGTGATTCTACAGCTGTATTTGGTTGTAACCTACCTCTTCTCCCTGAATGGGACATAAGAGGGAAAGTACCAGTTAAGATACTTTCAAAGACTGGATCAGGCAATTCTCTCTCCAGTTCTGTAGAGTCCTCCTGGTCCCACCAAGGAATGACTCCTGTAATTCCACATGCTCCGCCAGATTCGTTTTCATGAAACCAGTCACTTTGCTCATCATCACCTGCATAAGGACAGCATCCCCGCAGGCCCCCCAAAAAGAGGAGAAACAGAGAGGATAAGAGGAAAAAAAATCAGATGTTACTTTTAGTAAACAATCTGGCAAGACAATTTCTTTTGCCTTATAGATGTAAAACAATATAGAGTATTGTATATAGCATTTCTGTTTGGAAAAATGTTTCTCAAAACCATTACAAGCATTGCCATCAATGAACACACACAAAATGTAATGTTCTAAAACCAATTTAGAATAGTGAAAAACAATAATAAACTAGTTAATCCATTGGTGATAACTGCAGGGAAATCCATTTAAGTAACTGCACTTTCCATATTAACAAAAAACAAGCCTTAATCTCCTGTAGGGAATTAAAAAGTATAAAACTGTGAAACTAGTTCTTTGCAGCCGATAATGGTATATAATTAGCTTAATTTCATGATTTGTATGGCTAGTAAAAGGGCAAAACAATCATGAACAGATGTGACTAAATGAAATTAATCTGATTAAATTCTTTTAGAAATAAGTTTTGAAAAAGTTGATTTTAAATGAAAACTGATAGTGCCATTTGATTGAGAATCATATTACATTTTACTACGAAGCTCATAATTTTTATTAACAATATTTATAGATCTAATATTTAAATATCAGAAGTCAAAGTAAAATGCAAGACATGACAGAAAATCTGATCTTAAGCCTAACTGACATAAAACACACCAACAATAGAAAATAAATCTCTGTATTTCTTTTAAATGATGTTCTTTTATACAAATCAGTAGTTGACAGTTGATCAAAAAACATCCTGGTAATATATGGCAAACATGCTTTCTAACATTACAATTACATTCCAAAGGATGTCCTGCATATTTTAATTCTACTTCAAAGTATCTAAACCATGTTTCACTATTTCTGCATATAAACACCATGTACAGAAATAATTTCAATTTTTAAGTAGGCAGGACTAAACAAGAGACAAATACTACATTTATTAGACAATTTTCTGTAACAAAAAGCAGTTGTGTAAAATTTTACTGCTACTCAGCTCCATAACAGGAAAATAGAGGCAATGAAAATCCAAGCCAGAATTTGAGACAAACACATATCAAGGCCAAATGCAAGAGAAAATAACTTGAAGTGTTGGTTGAAACAAATCTTTAAAGAAAATACAGAATAATTAAGGCCTCTCACTGGTCATTTACGGGTAAAATGAGACCTTTAAATCTTGAATGGTCACTACTAACACCATGACTAGCATATGCTAGAGAACAGACCAATGTTTAGAAGAAATAGGGAAAAACAGCTGAGAAAGGGATTCCTTGGTCCAAGCAGTATTTATTTTTTTTGCATCTGGCACATTTCAAATTATTCTTAATACCTCTTTTGAGCCTCCGTTATAGCTATGACATTTTACTGATGTATTCACTATTCATTCAATCCTTGTTTCCCTACAGATATGTATGATTTATTTGGAATGTATCTAAGGAGTGAACAGAGTCAGCATCAGGAAGAAAACCAAACCAAACCAAAACACTCCACACATTGTTTGACTAATTCTGAAGTACAGATCAACCTAGGGTTGAATTCTTTGGCTTAGTTTTGCCACAAGTTTTTTTTGTAAATAAGATCTATCTCAATAATTTGTCGCAATATGAAAGTTCTGAATACCTTGACTAATAAATAATATGTAATGTCAAAAAAAAATAGTTTGCACTATCCACAGTTCAGTCACAAAGCAAGAAGGGAACTCTGCAATCTAGATATCAGAATTGGCTTAAGGACAGAAGTCTGTAGCAAGTACACAATGCATCTTGGAAAAAGAAGGATAACTTGAATTTAAGACTGGTTTGATAAGATTATAACATAAAGCAAACTGGAGTTATGGGAGAAAAAGATGGTGAGGGGAATTTTAAGTATCTGCTCTGCATTTCATCTGCTGGAACTAAGCAGTAAATAGACCATACTGTCCTATCACAGAATACAGAATGAAAAACTATCAGTTCACTGGCCACACAGTGTTTATCTATTACCTCAATTAAATGCCTGAAATCAGTTTTGAATTTTAGGTCTCTGACATGAGGTTAAAAATTTCAAGGACCTTCCTACTCAAGTTCACATCAAAGTTTTCTTCCAAAACATAATAATCCAAAGCATTTGGACTGAGAGGAAAAGTAGGCATGCTCAAACAGAATGGAGAAGTAAAGCAGTTGTGAATACAAGCTTTTGTATATCTTTTAAATCATAATGTAAATAAAACGGTAGTTGAAGTAATAAATACACAGAGGATGCTCCAATTCAAAAAACAGGGTAAAGCAACCTGCTCACTGATGAATCTACTAAAAGTTGCTATAGAAGCAGCGGTCAACACATACTACTGAAACACAGTTGAAAAAAAGTTTCCTGCGTTTTTCTTTTTTTCCTGCCTTTATTTTGCATTTAATGAATACTGTATATAAAAAGGGCCAAACAGTTCTAAGGTGCTGTCCGTCACTACAGGACTGAACTTAGAACCCTGAAACTTGCTTTTAGTACTCCTTGCTTGGCACTTCTGCATATAACTGAAGCATAAGCTATTCTAGCAATTAAGTATCTAAACTTTGGCTGAACAAGAGTTCTATACATTGGCTTAGAGTAACAAAGCAAACTACCTTATAAATATTCTTCAAGTACTGAAAGGCTGACTATATTCCCCAGCACTGCATCTCCACAACTGCAAAATGTCTCAATACTAATGAGAATTTATTGTTTTGATTTATAGGACAAACAGCTTTCATTCATATTCACTTGGTGCCTCCAAGTCAAACTCAAGATTCAAGTTTTTCTTACATCAGAGCTTTAGAGACTGCCTGTCCCTTCAACATGGAATATTTTATAAAGAAAACTAGTGATTTAGAATTATCTTGTAGAGGAATCATACAAACAGAACTCAAAATAGCTCTAACATAGAAGTCAAATTATTCATTAGCTAAGTTTTAAGTAAATCATCCAAAGAAACTGAGCAGTATTGGGCCCATATTAACTTCGGGGTACACCACTAGATACTAGCCTCAACTAGACTGCACTAACACATATAAAAGTGTAAGAACATTATGCATATGAAAGTTTTGAATATTTGCTGCACTTTAAACTACTATAAAATTTGTAGGTAAATCACATTGTTCAATTGTAATGGGGAGAAATCTTTCAGAGAGGAGAAACTGCAGGTATCTTCAAATCTCAATCCCAGACTGCTAAAAGAGTACTTGTTCAAAGAGTATCTCTGAATGAAAATGAACTATACAATACTGCTACATTAATTCAAAAGGCAAAGAATCCAAAACACTCAGTCAGAATTAGTTTGATAAAGCAGTACTATTGTCATGTTGTCTTGTGAAAAAATCTGGAGCAACTAACAAATTAAACTTAGCCAAAAGCTATCTTGGAAAACAAAATTTGTAATACAGCAGAACTATCTACAATCCTTTGGAGATTAAATTTACTTACATTATGTTCATAATTAGTATATATATTGCTGTAAGTATGTAAGTATACTTACTTACAAGAAGTCATAGATTCAGGATACCCTGCCATAGCATTTCAGAAATCCTGAGAGCTGTATGTCAACTCCCCAAAACTGTAACAGCAACTGATACAAGATGATCAGCCTACGAAATAACTTGTAACCCTTACAGAATTTCAACTGATGTGGTTTGAGGGGTGGAGAAGGGAAAGATTTTTTCAATACCTTGTCTTCCCTCATCATTGGTAAACAAACCCGCATCACTGCTGCTCAGACTGCTCGATTCACTGTAATATGAGAAAGAAAGAAACAGATCAAAAGCACAATTGATCTTTCGGTCATGAAATTTTAAGGAGACAAGACTGCGCTCATACAGAATTTAAGTCCAACAAAGACCTGAAAGAATTTTTTTTTTTTTTTTTTTTTTTAAAATCAAACAGCAAATATCCTAGTTCCATTAACTATAAGCATATTATTTTTGGCACATAAAACCACAGGAATCTAATGGTACCCTGACACTATGCCAGATGCGACTCCAACGAGGAACTGACACAATTGATGTCTTTTATTATCTGCTTCCATCTAATGCTCACCAGCCTTTCTTATGCTGTGCAATTCAGCTTGATCCTGGCACATCATTGCTCAATAAAAACAGGAAAAAAAAAGTCTCAATCAAAAGCAGCCTAAGCTTTCAGCACGTAAAATATAAGAGTCTTAAGATAAAATTACCTTTTTAAATATATTTGCAAATATTCTGGAAAATACAGTGCTTCATGATTCACTACATATTATTTGTCAAGAAAGAAAAAAAGTTTACAACAATTGTAGCCCATTAAATCAAAATAAAGAGCATCCCGAAGAAAATGAATATGATCAACAAGATCACAACACCAAAAAGAAGCAACAACTTACTTTTCCTTAACTTCTTTCAGTGCCTTAAAATTAGAATATGTGAATACAATATGCAGATATTTTTCTAAATTTGAAGAGTGCAATTAGAAACACACTTCTTTGTTACTATACATAAAAATATTATTACAAACAATATTCCACTTGTTTCCAAATACTGCAATAGTCTCTTGTTTTTTAATAACATAGACCACAATCTGTTGAACATCACATTAAAGATTTTCTGTATTTAAAAAAAGTTTTTTTCTCTCTCCTCTAAGTAGAGTAGCTCTATTCAGGAAGTCTATCACCAAAATTTAATCATGCTGAACTTTTATCTTTTACTTGAATTTGTTAGGTGACCTGAGGAGAATTTCAGATTCTTCTGCAATATAAGTTCAGTGGCTACTCTCAATGTTGCATACACTATGTGAAAAGAAATTGAAGAATGTTTTGCCTTTCTGTTTTTACTCAAACTGTAACATACATGCAGTCCTATACTTGAATTCAACTGATTAATATCCCTTTACATATTTAGATTATTTCTATTTTTGGTTCTAAATATCTAATACACTATAAAAATTAATTCTTTTTGAATATAAATCTCAGAAGTAAGTCTCAATAACTTTCAATCTTCTAGAATAAATTACGTAAAGTTAGTCTTGTTTACATTTAATTGAAATTATACACTTCTTTTTACATCCTCATTTTGGAAGCATTCCAAAAGGATTAGAAACCAAATATGGCTTCAGGAGCCACAAAGCCATTATCTGCAGCTATCTTTTTAATATATACAGAGCTCTACATTTGAAGAATAAGTTTTCTTAACCTTTACTGTATCTTCTACTTATATGTATTCTTACTGCATAAGCAGTACTTACACCTCTTATCCATAATACAATAAAATCAGACCCAAGAACTTAACTTGGATAACTGCCCTAAGAAGAAACATGACAAGCGTTGACCTATGAGAATGGGTCCATATTTAAAGGGGGTGACCAATATTTAGAACTCCTAATGCTGTAAAGCTAGGCAAATCCTAGCACCTTCTCTGTAGAAAACATACCATCCTCACTTTAGTTACAGCAGAGGTGGCATTAATGTCCTTACACTTCTCAGCACTTTTTTTATAAGATACATTTTTTTTTTTTTTTTTAAAAAAAAAAGCATCTTCTTTTCATAGATTCTTCCTGTACATTTATGATTGCAATTAAAGGTGTCTTTTTTCCTTCAAAACACAAAAGAGTTAAAAAATCAATTCCAACTTTCAGAAAAATTTAAAGTAAAGAAAAAAGGAAAATAAAGGGAAAAGACCCTTTAAAAATACACATAATTCTTACTGTGGGAATAGACAGTTCATGAAGTCATAAACCCCAGAGGTTTTATGAAGTACACTTAATGACAGGATTTTTTTTTTTTTTTTGGTTTGGTTGTTTTTGATTTGGTTTAATTAAATCTAAAACTACAACTCTGGCATATTTATGGCTGCCAGTGTTCACTATGCTCAGTCACAGTCAAACAGGGCAGGAATTACAGCCAAGATTATTCAGTTAAAGGACTGCCAGTTAGAAATTAATACAAAACCTTTGGAATTATTACTATCTAAACATGAGAGCTGTTATGATGGAAGGTATTTTCAGTTTTAATGCAACTCACACTTTAGATTGCTACAAACCAAAGAAAACAACAGATATTCCTCTTCCAGAAAGACTTCCAGGAATAAAAAAAAAATTCTGTAAGATAAGGTATGTAAGTGAAGCCTGAAAGAAAAACTTTTCTGCTCCCCTCAAAACTGCCAGAAACCTGGCTTTCACAGCTTTACTTATATACCCATGAAAATAAAGACAACCCAATTTTTAGTATTAGTCATCCTTCAAAGCAAATTGCCCTATGCCTTGGTTTCCTATGGACTTGTGACCTATGTTTGCTAATTAATCCCATCCTCAAGACAGCTCAGCCACTGCACAGTGAGGGTCAAGCTGCTGAGTCTCTCTCAAAGGGGGCAATTTAGATTTCTCCTCTACTCAGTCATCTTTCTAGATGTGTATAGGAATTAAATATCATTTAATCATTTAATCATCATCAGAACCCCATGTGTTGTCAAATTTGGCTGAAAGTGGATAAAGAATTAAGCGTGAGGAATGGCTAGGCTCTAATCACAAAAGTCTCCTAGTTCTAGGGCTCAAAAGTAGCCTCAAATGAATTAATCTTTGGGATCATTTATATGCTCACATATTAATAGCTTGAAGATTCCTCCTTCTACTACAGAATCCTGCACTTGGTGTTACTGCTGTGTGTCACCGATAATACTCCAAAGAAAGGTCACTTGCTTTGTAAGCTTTTTAGTCTACACTTCAAATATATACTATGTTATTTGAAAAATAACATAATGTTACATTGTAAGTATACACTGAAACTTTCTCCTCCTCAGCTCAGATCCATGGCATTTAACTCTAATTTCAGGAAAGAGCTGTTAGGATTACTTTTAAGTTTAATTTTGGCATATATATGTTAAACTGTACACACATAAACATAGAAAGCTTATTTTGTAAAATTTTTTTTACTTTGTATTTCCCTCTCTCCAGTAATCACTGCTGAAGACATGAGTCTTATTCCAAGGTGCTTTGTTATATCTCCATATCTTGCACAGTCTTAGAAGACACCTATTCTCTTTTAAAATTTCAGCCTTTACTTATAAAATGGTCTTAAGAGAGTTTAATAGGTTTCTGATTCTTCCAGTTAAATTATACCAACAAGTAATACATGCATTGTTGTATGTAGGCACAGTGAATTTAAAAATGGAATTAAAATGATTCAGCTATAAATTGTTCAGAAACAGTATACATATTAAAGGCTTAAATCAGATGATTCCCAAAGCTCTTGGAACAGACTACCATTGCAAGAAGGTTTCCAGAACGATGGATCATCATTCAAACATGTTCACAAGCAGAAAACACTATGAAGATGAAGAGGTTCCACAGCCATTTCTTGGGACCACAGATAATTTTTGACGTAAAATTTGGGAAATGACAACATTAGGTGTAACAAAACATTAAGCACTTCAAAGAGAAGACTGGCTTTTTAAAGTCAATAATGTTTCCTTAGTGCAAAAGGAAAAGGATAGCCCAGCTGACTTGAACGCAGCACACTGTTGGAATCTACAAGATTTTCATATTGGTCACCCCTCCATTCACTCAGTAGTTAGTTATAGTATTTTTGAGTTTGAGAACTGTTACTCTTGTGACTTAACAGAAAATCATTAAAAATTGAAATCAAGTAATATGAATATATACTTCTGAAATGAAATAGTTTCTTCAAAGAAGTTTTCAAACTACCTATCTTTAGTCACCAAATCTAGCAACACAGACTTGCAGTACTGAAAAGGGAAGTCTACAAAAAGCTATCTGACAATATATCCTCCTAACTCATCTAAGCGAGGTGTCTGAAATTAAACTGGATGCCCTAGAAGTACTGCTTCTGCTCTAGTACCAAGATGAAGATATTAGGTATAATCTAAAAAGCTCAGGATTCATATGGCTTTTTCAACTGTTTTTTTTCACCAGCTGAGGGACAAAACCACTGTGTAATAAAAGACTTAGAAGTTTTCTAACAGTAAGTTGTTAGCCACTTACCTCTACTGCTGTTATTACAGTAGTTGAGCTGCCTGTTTTAACCAAAAACCCTAGGTGCTATCCCAACATTAAATGCCACTTATACAATAAGCAAGAGAGAACAGTATAGATAAAATGCCTATGAGAAACAGGAATACTGTGACTGTCAAGTCACTGAGCAGAATTATTTGTTTTAATACAAGTCTTTCCTGCTGACAGTTCTGCATTCAGAATCAGACACAAAGGATAAACATAATGAGGCTTACCAGACCCTGCAGGTAAGATCCCTTGGGTATGGTGGAAAAATGACTTACACCTTACTGTGTTGTCAAAAATAGCACTTTGGAAACAATCACCATTGTAGCATGCCTGCTGTCTGCAATGGATGGATGAGGTGTGCTGCCAAAGGGTCATCATTCCCCCATTTTTCTAATGGCAAGCTCAGGTGTTTCTGAACTGTAAATTGGTTTTTACATTTCCTAAGTGATGTATACCCTTGGCAGCCTGCAGACTTTTTATGCTATTGACACATAAGAACATATTGTCTAAATGGTGAATCTAAACACTGACAACTTTTCTGATGAACAAGGGATAACAATCAAAGCACCAGTGTTCAGAAACTGAAAAATCTTTCTTTTCTGCTGTGAAAGTCTGAGAACTGTCACCAGTTGAAATAAACAAAAATACAATATTTTAACCATGTGTATTCTATTTGATATTCTTAATCTTGAAACAATTAAAATACATACTTTCAAGAAGCTGTTTTTAGTTATTCTCCTGTCACTTGACTCTATATCTGAATACCTAAACCTGATCAACTCAACATGGTAAATGTCAAAAAAGTACACCTTATGCCAAAAAACCCAAAACCAACAAACAAACAAAAAAGAGTAACTTATTAAAACAGGTACAACTGATGCTTGCATTTTAACTCTGAAATTAAAAAGAATTCCAAAGGTTGCCAACATTTACACTAAAAACAGTGATATATGCAAACAAGTATTATCCAAAGATTCTGTAAGAAGTAAGAGAAAGAATAACCTGTCACTCATGTTTTCATCTGAGCCCTTTTGCTCCTCATACTCCATTTTGTCCTTATTTGCTTGGTTCACTTCTTCATTTTCTATAACTACTCCTTCATCCAAGGTTTCTGGTCCCTGTCGAGCTGCAGCTACTTTTCTTTTTTTCACTTTGCTCTTGGAAAACTCTTGATGTTGGTATGATTTATTGTCATTGTCCATTTCTTGATCTCTGCTGCTATCTTGCTGTTGAGTTATTGTCAGTGCATTAGAGACTTCTGACGGGAGGTCTACTGCCATTCGCTTCACTTTTCTTCTCCTGCGCAAAGTTCTGTTTCCTAAACTATCAACAGCCAAATCTGGTTCATGCCACAGAGGTCTTTTGCCTCTAATGTTATTTAAATTTGAGGAAGGTCGACGTTTAGCAACCAACAACTGGTCATCAGAGTCACTGTGGTCTTTCTTATTAGCATGACTCTCCCTGTAGTCTTTGCTTGATTCTTCCAAACTGGAATCAGAACCTTCACTTAAACAGTGACCAGTCTCCCAGGGATGGTGGGTGGTAAATGACCGTCTCTTTCGTCCCCTCCTTTTCCTTGCCTGTCGCTTCAGAAGACAAGATACACTTCGAGAATGATCTCCAGTATCAGCAAAACCTCCTCTAGCTTGCTCTGAGCTTTCTTCCAGTGCTGAGACGAGATCATGGACTAGCTCCTCCATAGTCCTACTGAAATGCCTGTAGTTTCCAGGAAAGCATAAAACAAACAAACAAAAAAGAATCAGAGATCTGTTACTTCATCAACTCTACAACATTTTTATCTGCCTCTCTCTGTAATGTAGACTCAATGTTGGTCAGTCCTACACTGTTTATGATCTACACTATGATACTTTATTTATAAAAGGCATCGTGTCCAATTTCTGCCTTGGAAACAAAAGTAAGAGTCTTTCTCCTTTGCTTTTGACATTACTAACAGGGTTTGATTTTATCTCATCATATTTGGATGTGTTTTTAGGGATTCACTGTGGCAACTTCTACAACATACCAAGACCATTCAATATAAGTCTAGGCAGTGAGAACATTTAAAATTTATGAATGGGAAATACATAATATTCTTCCTCCATTATGGAGTTCTGTTTAAGAGTATCATTAGCATAAAAGAATTCTAAGGAAAACTATCTGACTACTGAAATGCCAAGGCGTATTCTTTGATTATATATGTGTATATATATATTTTATATATTTTAATAGCAACTAATTCTGTCTTTCCAAATGGCTGATATTTGATTTTAGTTAATTTAATGGCTGCTTTTGATTCAGTGGAGCAATATTAAGTTGAGAGTCTGTCCTGCCACAAGTAATTCAAGTGGATTAAATGTGGTGTTTTCCACCACATCCAGGTACCCATTTTTAGATAATTATACACTTGTGAAAAGAGAGGAAAACAAACAAATAACAATCCTAAACACACAGTATCAGATTAAGGACTTATCCTGTCAGATGTTTCTCTCCTTCCTCCTCAAATTTCCCTAGCCTCTAGCATGCTATCAACTCAATATGCTTCAGAAAGTTCACCCATGCATTACAAGAACACAATTATAAAAAAAGAAAATACATTAACAGATTGCTGGTGAACTCCACAGAGAAGGTTCATAATCGTCAGAGAAGGATTGAACACACTGATTAGATTCTCACATCAAAGTCCCCTTTCTTAGGGGTAAATTTAAGAGGAATGTTCATGTTCACCACTACACTATGCCACTTGATAAATATGGGGGAGCAAGTACATTATTTAGAAAGATGTTTACAAGTAAGACTATTGACCTTGTTTTCCAATACACGTTGATGGAGGCATCAACGGATAATTTCCTACTCGTATTAGTGGAGCTACAGGTAGAGAGAAATTATGGATGCATAGAATACAGCTTCTCTGACTTACCACAAACTCCAAAGTTAAAGGTGCTCTGATGGGATGACTGAATGGACAGTCATGAATGCAGAGCACAGAAATTTTAAATATTAATGAGGGAACTGAAGAGTAAACTTAAGCAATTAAAGATAATTATGAAATATCTTCTGTGAAGAAATGTTACATTGTCCTTTTAAAAAGCTTTCAGAAGCACTTATTTTAAATATTTTGGTTGCAAGATATGGGTCACCAAAAGTCTAGAGTGACATAAATTCAAACTCACTTTGAATTCCCAAAACTACTATGGCACTTGCATTTATTCCTAATACTTTCTGTTCTTAACATACTATAATCCCTAGCCCCATTACTCCCTCTTAATCTGACATTTTCTTTGGTTCTTAGTACAGCAGAATTTCCCTATCATCTCTTAAGGGGAGACACACAACTTGAAGAATAGCACAGTTCTCCTTAATCCACAGGAACAAGATATACAATGTCACAGGAAAAGCATTCCTGCATATGTGCATATTTGTGCACATCTTGTATACATGACACAAACAGTGTAGTATGTCAGATACATTAGCACATATTTCTCTGCAGCTATAAAAGCTGCACTGTGAACAGGGCACTAGCCTCTCTAGCCCCATTTTTAATGCCAAAGACAGCTCTTTTCAGGTATACATCAAAAATGATGTCTTGAGATATAAGGGTCTTTCTAATACTTCTAAGATGATTTAACAGGAGCACGAGGCTCAGACAGATGTGCTGTAGTGGATTTATTTAGGCTAGTGCATAACTGCCTCCTCTAGCTACCTGACCAGCCTTTCTGCCACAGGATTTTACATTCATAACGGAGCTGAAACAAGTGCAGATGCACCAACAACTCAACTAATGGGCAACTCACCTCAAAGAGGACAGGTAGAAGCTAACATGCCAGAATGTGAACCGGAAGAAGTGAGTATATCATTTCTTCCTGCCCTATGTGCTGCAGGGGCAGCAGTAGAAAGTAAAGGGTGATGAGGGGAAGGGAAAATAATGCCTCAGGTCACATCTTATGATTAATTTCTTCAATTCACAGACCCTAATCCATATGGATAACTGTACCAACAAAATCAATGTTGCTTCTCGAGTGGGCATACCAATTGATCCCAGATAATGTCATAAGTAGTGTGGTAAAGTTACTCAAGTACTATGAAATACTGTTAGATAAAATAGAACATTTCCACTTTGCATTCATCTAACCTTGTCGTAAGTTTCCCAGTACAAATGGTGTCAGTTCAAAAGACAAAACTTAGAAATGAACATCCTAAATGTTTCTGAAGGGGACAGTACAATTCTTAAGCAGCCCTGGGCAGTAAGGCACTTAGTTCCTTTCAAACAGCAACTTGAAATCTTATGAACTCCTACAATTAATCTTTTCTACTGAATATTAAAACTCTTCATTGATCTCTGAGCTGCAGCACCCAAATTGAATAAGAGCTATAATGGGGCAATGACCTTGTTTACCCTACATATTACAGCAGTCATCTCAGGCATAATATATCTGTACCCTAATTGCATTATACCTGGAAGAGATCAGACAAACCCATAATTACTTTAGCATGCTTCCTTAGTATGATTCTGAGAATTACTTCATCAGCCTGGGACATCAGAAGCTCCTTCGTAACATACTTGGAATAAACAACAAAAATCACACTTCAGCTTTTCACCCACACTGCACTTTCAACATGCCAGGGATCAACATTAAACATTTACTCCTCCTGAAGTCCAAGAAATCACTTTTGCTTAATTTTACTGGATCTGTCATTTCTCTTGCTATGGTTCACAGAAAAAAAAAAAAAAAAATGGCAAAAGCAACCAGCATAAACATTTAGTCTGAAAAGTTATTTTCAAAATTCAGGAGCACACTTCTATTATGGCACTGTTTATCAGACAATTCAAGTTTCTGCAACTTTTTATATTGTCCACAACCAACTATCAAGCTTGTATTCCAAACCTATATTTTATTTGTTTCTGCAGATGTTGCTTTAGTAAATATATCTGTGCAGAAAATAGTTTGAGAAAAAAAAAAACTAATGAAAATCAGACAAAGCTTTAAAGATGTAACCAGCAAGTGCTTACTGCACTCAGTAAGATGAGAAATTTTCAAGTTTGTAATACAAAGTGTAGGACAACATATTAAGATATATAAAATATTAAGTTAAGCCGCAGTTTAGTATGACTCACACAGTCTATAAAAATGCTGTTACAGCAACAGCCCATAGCTAGCAATAAACTGTAATGTCTTAGCTAGGAGAAGTTACTATTTTTCTTTAAGATACAGTTTGCCTACACTGACCTTTACATTTACCTGAAGCAATTGTAAATGTAGTTCACTAAAGGCTGACCCATTTCCTCTATCTGTTACCAGCAATGACAATACAAGTACTTTTCTCAGGAAATGACATAATTGCTTTTAGCTACTCCAAAACAGTTAACAGAACATGCACTCACCATTATAATTTATCAAAACCACTAACTGAAATAACAGGCGCTTATTTTTCCAGTGCCAAGTACCATATTTCTAGTTCAACTTCTCACCTAAAAAGTCTGGCAATATAGAGGTCTTACCACTCTCAAAATCTCTGTCTCAAATTCTAAAAAAGTTACAGTAACCTTCAATAATAACTCCAGAGGAACGTAGTTCCCTCAAAACCATGATTTTTGCTCTCTTCACAACCATTCTTCATGACCACAAGCTAAAAAACATAAGAAAATAAATGAGAAAAAACAAACAAAAGAAACCCCAAGTGCTTCCATGTACATTTGGATTACAAAACTCAATTTCCTATTATTTTCACAAAGCTTCCGAAACATAATTTTGAGATCTTTGCTTTACTACCCAATGTGAACAATGTTGATTTTAAAAAAAAAAAGGAAGTACACACAAAAGAAAGTGTGCATGCACAAAAAAGAGAAAGATACCACTGTTCCTTGGGCTACAGTCCAAGGGGTGAGAAAAATGAATCAACCCAATTTAAGTTTTAAATATCCCACAGAGACTATGGTAGACGAGTGAATAACTGATAGACCTATGTTACAAAATTTATGGTACACATCAGGAACAAAAGAAACAGAAAACAGGGCTAGGTTATTTAAGCTTGCCTGTCATCACTCACTATCACTTGACAAGAGAACCCAAAGCAACCAGCTCACTTCTTTATCTTTAAGCTGGACAACCAGCTACCCAAAAATACCCAACACTGCCAGGTGCCAAAACAGCTAGCTACGAGGCTATGCAGAATTGCAGCAACCTCATCTACTTTTCTGCCTCTAACGATCCTGCTCAGTGCTTGCTGCAAAGACTGGGTCAACTCTCTGGCAACACCTTCAGGGTAGCTTTAAGATTCAGATCAAAGAAAACTTGATAAATTTAATTGTTTTAATAAAACAAAAGTATCAGACAATGTCATGACAGAAGAAAACTGGAAAAGAAAAACTTATTCTGAGTGTCACATAAGATAGTATGAACAGTGGCAGGAATCTAGGACTCTTGAGACAAGTCAGAATATTATATGGAATTATATTTGAAAACGGGTAATAAAATGAAAACTTCAGGCTATTTTTCATCTTTAAGGTATGTCACTTTTTTTTTTTTTTTGCACAAAGTTACACTTGTATATAAATCATTTTTGCAAAAGATAGAAATACAGAAGGATTTTGCTTTTAATTTAAAATGTATAAGATTAGCCCTTTGACAGCTAAAAACATCTACTTACTACCCTTGCTAGAATTCTCAAACATTCTCTTGCTATCAAATATACAGCTTGCAAAAACTTTTGGGGATAACTGCTAGCAACATTTTGGCCTTCCCATCACATACTACTCATCAGTTGTTGGTACCAACTCTGCATTTGAGAGAGCTCTTTAGACCAGCTTTGGAGTTCCCCTATACTTGACCTATATGAGAGATAAGTGCTTGAGAAATAATGGAATTTTAACTGATTATGCTGATGATGCTGTTAAAAACTAGCAGCAGGGCTATCTGTAATAAGCACATGTGACTTTTCTACAATTGCTAGTTACCTAATAAAGCACAATAATATAATAAATCCCACCTAAAATTTCATACAATATTTTCCACTAATATTTAACAGGGGGGGGGGGGGGGGGGGAAACGT